>JAQZBX010027734.1:0-14187 GCA_029593785.1 Cabassous unicinctus | reverse complement strand
TCTGCAGGTTGAAAGGAAAAGACAGGACAGAGTGGCCTGGAGTAGTGTGAAGAAATGAAGATTAAGAGTAAGGATAATTAAAAGAGTAAAAAGAAAGACAAAAGAAAAACATATGATGTATTAAGGATAAAAAGGCTGAAGTAAGCCCTGTCTTTGGAGTAATAACACTGAATGTTAATGGATTACACTACCCAATCAAAAGACACAGATTGGCAGAATGGATAAAAAAGAATATAATCCAACTATATGCAGTTTACAAGAGACTCAACTTAGACCCAAAGAAACAAATAGCTCGAAAGTGAAAGATTGTGGGGGGAAAAACAAGCTTGGGTAGCTATACCAATATTGGACAAAATAGACTTTAAATGCAAAACTGTTACAAGAGACAGAGAAGGGCTCTATCTACTAATAAAAGGGGCAATCAACCAAGGAGAAATAACAATCATAAATATTTATGCACCTAACCATGGTGCCCCAAAAATACATGAGGTAAACACTGGCAAAACTGAAGGGAGAAATAAAGGTTTCAACAATAACAGTTGGAGACTTCAATAGACCACTCTCATCAATTGATAGAATATCTAGACAGAGGATCAATAAAGAAACAGAGAACTTGAACAATACGATAAATGAACTAAACCTAAGAGACATATACAGAACACTGCACCCCAAAACAGCAGGATGTACATTTTTCTTAAGTGTGCAAGGATCAATCTTCAGGACTGACCACATGTTGGGCCACAAAACAAGTCTCAATAAATTAACAAAGACTGAAAATATACAAAGCACTTTCTCTGACCATAATGAAATTAAGGTGGAAATCAGTAACAGGTGGAGAAATGGAAAATTAATATATGGAAGTTAAACACCACACTCTTAAACAACCAGTAGGCCAAAGAAGAAATTGTTGCTCATGCTTTGGGTATAAGTTTTAAGAGACTCCCACCTACTACAAGGTCTTGTAGATGTTTCCCTACATTCTCTTCTAGTTTTATGGTTCTGGCTTTTATATTTAGGTCTTTGATTCATTTTGGGTTGATTCTTGCATAGGGAGTTAGAAAGGGGTCCTCTTTTATTCTTTTGGACATGGATATACAGTTCTCCCAGCACCATTTTTTGAAGAGACTGTTCTGTCCCAGAAAAGTGAGACTTGGCAGACTTATCAAAAATCAGCTAACCTTGGAGGTGAGGGTCTATTTCTGACCTCTGAATTTGAGTTGATCAATGTGTATATCTTTATGCCAATACCATGCTGTTTTGAGCACTGTCGCTTTAAAATACACTTCAAGGTCAGGAAGTGTGAGTCCTCCGACTTCACTCTTCTTTTTTAGGATATTTTTGGCTATTTGAGAACCCTTTCCCTTCCAAATAAATTTGGTAACTGCCTTTTCTGTTTCTGTAGAGTAGGCTGTTGGAATTTTGAATGGAATTGCCTTGAATCTATAAATCAATTTGGGTAGAATTGACATCTTCACGATATTCAGTCTTCCAATCCATAAACATGGACTGTCCTTCCAATTGCTTAGGTCTTCTTTGATTTCTTTTAGAAATGTTTTGGAGTTTTTTTTAATAGAGATCCTTTACATTCCTGGTCAAATTGGTTCCTAGATATTTGAGCCTTTTTGTTGCTATTTTAAGTGGAATTTTTATCTTGATTTCCTCCTCAGCTTGCTCATTACTATTGCATAGAAACACTACAGATTTTGGCGTGTTGATCTTGTATCATGCCACTTTGCTGAACTCATTTATTAGCTCAAGTAGCTTTGTTGTAGATGTTCTTGGGATTTTCTAAATATAGGATAATGTCGTCTGTGAATCATAGTGAGAGTTTTACTTCCTCTTTTTCAATTTGGATGACTTTAATTTCTTTTTCTTACCTAACTGCTCTAGCAGAAATTCTAGCACAATGTTGAATAACATTGGTGACAGTGGACATCCTTGAATGGTACCTGATCTCAGAGGGAAAGCTTTCAACCTCTCCCCATTAAATACAATGTTGGTTGCAAGATTTTCATATATGCCATTTATTATGTTGAGGATCTTTCTTTCTATATCTATCTTTTGAAGTGTTTTTATCAAGAAAAGATGCTGGATTTTGTCAAATGACTTTTCTGCATCAATCAAGATGATCATGTGATTTTTTTTCCCTAGGATTTGCTAATGTGGTGTATTACTTTCATTGATTTTCTTAGGTTGAACCACCCTTGCATACCAACCCACTTGACAGTGATGTATAATTCTTTTAATATGCTGTTGGATTCGATTTGTTGAGAATTTTTGCATATATGTTTATTAGGGAAATTGGTCTGTAATTTTCTTTTCTTGTAGTATCTTTATCTGGCTTTGGTATGTTGGCTTCATAAAATTTTGAGTAATTTTCCCTCCTTTTCAAATTTTTGGAAGAGTTTAAAGAGGATTGGTATTAATTCTTCTCGAAATGTTTGGTAGGATTCACCTGTAAAGCCGTCTGGTCCTGGACTTGTCTTCGTTGGGAGGATTTTGATGACTGGTTCAATCTCTTTAAATGTGGTTTGTTGAGTTCCTGTATTTCTTGTAGAGTCAATGTAGATTGCACATTTCTAGGAATTTGTCCATTTCATTAGGTTGTCTAGTTTGCTGGCATACAGTTTCTCATAATATCCTCTTATGATCATTTTTTTTCTGTGAGGTCAGTCATAACTGCCCCCCCCTCTTTCATTTTCAATCTTTTTTGCAGCTTCTCTCTTTTTTTGTTAGTTTAGCTGAAGGTTTGTCAAAACATTTTGGTTTTTGCTGATTTTCTCTATTTTTTTTTTTTTTCTAAATTTCTTTTATATCCACTCTAATTTCAGCTCTCAGGACAATGTTGCAGCCCCACCTTGTCTGGAAGTGTGTGACCCCTCCAATGCAGCAGACCAAGTTCATTTGCTGTAATCTGTATTTGCTATAGGCTGTGTCCCTTCCTCTCCCCTTTCTTGGGGAAGAGAACCCCTGCAACCCCCAGTCTGCAGCCACTGAAAGTCCACAGCCACTGCAGTCCACAGCTGCTGCAGTTCTCAGACTGCTATTTGCTCAGTAGGTGGGGGGAAGGGCACCTGCTGCTGCTTTTGCAGTTCTACTAACAGGATTTTTCAGCCAGCTGAAACTCCTTTCCATCACCCCTCTCTCTTCTGGGTGGTGTCTTGCCTTTTCCTGGTGTCCTGAGCCCCAGAGCAGCCATCCAGTCTCCACCTGTCCTCTAGCTATTTTTTTCTGGGAAAGAAGTGATACCTCCACCTCTCTAATCCTCCATCTTCCTCAAAGTCCTACAGTCTACATACTGGTTTTATGACCCAATGTTTGCTTTATTCAAGGGTGGTTCCACAAAAGAAAATCAATTAATGTAATGCATATTAACAAAATGAAGAGGGAAAACCACATTATCTTAACTGATGCACAAAAGGTATTTGACAAAATTCAGCATCCTTTCTTGATGAAAGCAATTTGAAAAATAGGAACAGAAAGAAGCTTCCACAACATGATAAAGGGTATATATATGAAAAACCCTCAGCTAACATCATACTTAATAGTGAAGAGTAGCCTGGGTGCTGCTCAGGGTTGGGGCATTTGCCCTCTGGCTCTGCCATTGGCTGGGCCTTCTCCTCCTCATGCTGTGGAGGTCCCATTGCCAGAAGGGTTTGGGAATGGTTTCCAGCTCCCACTGTCTACCTCCATCTGCAGAAGGCTGCTCTAACCTGGCATCACATCCATATGCAGGTCACTGCTTTCTTCATACAGTTGAGACAGCACAGACTTTTTTTAAATATCATTTTTTATTTTTTTGAAAGAAACTTAGATTACATAAATGTTACATAAAAAATATAGGGGATTCCCATATTCCCCACTCCCAACCCCTCCCACACTTTCCCACATTAACAACATCCTTCATTAGTGTTGTACATTTGTTAAAATTGGTGAACACATTTTGGAGCATTGCCACTCAGCATGGATTATAGTTTATATTGTAGTTTACACTCTCTCCCACACAATTTTTTAAGTCATGACAAGATATATAATGGCTTATATCTGTCATTGCAATGTCATTCAGGACAATTCCCAAGTCACAAAAATGTCCCTATATCACACCTGTTTTTCCCTCTACCTCCCCTCAGAACCTCCAGTGGCCACTGCCTCCACATCAATGATAAAAGTTCTTCCATTGCTAGAATCACAATAAGTCTATACTAGAATATCAGTAAGTCTATTCTAGTCCATCGTTCATTCCCCAAACCTGAGGATTCTGGGATGGTGATGCCCACTCCACCTCTAATAGAGAGGGGCTTAGATCCCATGGGGCAGATGGATGGGACTATCTTGTTTGCAGTTGCAGACTCTATTCCTTGGGATGGTCGTTGTCCATCATCACCTCCTTGTTAGTTGTCCTGGGTGAGTCCAATGAACTGTAGAGTAGGTGAGCAAAGACATTTTGGAAATTGCACAAGCTGTGATTGGTTGGACAGAAAAATGGGTGAAGAATTCCATACTAGGAAGCCAAAATAAATACCTTCCAATCTGTAACATGGGACTTCCCCAAGGGACGTGTTTGCAGTTAAGATCATAGGGACCACCATGTATATTTTTTTAAACAAATCAGTTTTATTGATACATATTAATAAAGCATAATTCCATCCAAAGTGTACAATCAATGTTATCTGGTATAATTACATAGTTGTGCATTCATCACTTCAATCATTATAAGAGCATTTTCATTATTCCAGTAATAATAATTAAAAAAAAACACACACACAAAAAAAACAAAACCTCATCACCTCTCAATCTCTCTATGCTTCCCCTGCCATACATAGCTGCTATTCTGTTTCCATCTAGTTTATTTGAATTTATATTTTGTAAAAACAGTCTTATATATGCAATATTACCCATATTCATATTTCACATGAGGTTTCACTGTGTTATAAAGTCCCTCCACCATGTATATTTTTTATTATTTAATTTTGTACTATCTAGGGCCTCTTCCATCTATAGTATCAGACAGTACTCTAGAAATTTTTGGCATTTTTATTCACAGTCCAAATTGTACTTTGCACTAACAGCTATGGGAGGGCCATTCCATGTCACCATGTCTCATATGCCTTTACTTTAACAGGAGCAAAGCATCTTTGCTGGGTGAAGGTCTCTGGGCTCTAACATCAGACCCTGTCTCATTTCCCTTCCTTTTGTCTTTCCAGTTTCCCACAGTTAAGTCCACTGACCTACCCACTTAAAAGCTTACCTCTATTCCAGTCCTGTGATTCAGCACTCCAGCAATTCCTGCCTGTCCCAAGCAACAACTCACTCCTTGTTCTGATGGAAAGAGCTCCCGCATTTGAGGTTACAAGTCTTACGTACCAGTTTGCAAATACAGGCTTTTATCTTGGCCTGTGATGACAAGTTTTGAGCCAGTACTCGCCAGGTACACTATTCCAGTCCTAGAATTCCTGCCTTTTCCTGGCCTATCCCCACATTGTTGCAGCCTAGCTGACTATTTAAAGTTATTTCCCTAGGTTCCAAGTTGTACCTACATCAGATTTCCCATTTCAAAGTGACATGCATCTAAAATAGTTTTTCACCTTTGATCCCCCATTGTCAATCACTTGCAAAGAAGATAATCAAAGACCACTATATCCTTTGGGTATTCTTGAACTTCTACTGCCTGCCTAACTTATAATTATCCAACTGAAATCATGCTAATTTCAGTTATCACTGATACCAGCTCAATAACTAAGACTTTTTTTTTTTTTGCTTTAATTTTGACAGTCGTTTTGGAGCAGTACCCCACTGCAGTGGTTTGAAGTTGTATGTACTTCAGAAAAACATATTCTTCAAATTAATCCATTTGTGTGGTTATGAAGCCATTGTAAGTAGGACCTTTTGATGAGGTTACTTCAGTTAAGAAGTAACCAACTTCAAGCAGGATGGGTCTTAATCCTATTACTGGAGTCCTTTATAAGTAGAATGAAAATCAGACAGAGAGAGAGAGAAAGCCATAGGGAACAGCCAGAAGCTGAAATTCAATGGAACCCAGAAGAGAACAGAGAGGCCACCATGTGCCTTGCCATGTGACGAAGGAGCCAACGATGGCCAGCAGCCAGCCAAGAAAATCACAGTCTTCGGGGAGAAAGCATCGTTTGATGATGCCTTGATTTGGACTTTCTTTTAACCTAAAACCCATAAGCTAATAAATTCCCATTGTTTAAGCCAACCTACTCCATGGTATTTCCTTGAACTGCCTGGGAAACTAAAGTACCCATCTAAAATCAGCTTCTTTGTCTCTCTCCTCTCTCCTCTCTCAGGCTGTTCTTCCAAGGTCTGTCCCCAGTTATGTCCCCCTTTTAAATTTATTTCCTCAGAAAACATCTTTTGGTATTTTTCCCCCCAATAACTCTGAAAGAGCTAAGAATCCTTTTCTCACCCATTCAGGATGTTATCCCTTATAATATTTTCATTCAAGGACTGATGTAAGACATGATACTTGTTCATTAACACACCAGAAACAAGATATCCAAATAAATAGTGTTTTCCATCAAAATAGTTAGTTTGGAAACTATTCACTTATCCTAATGATATTATGAAAAATCAAAGCATTTTTTTAATTCTTCGTAAGTTTCCAGTTCCTTAATCTTTTACCGTGTCTAAGACTAACCTTATTTCTTTATAGTAATACCAGGTATTTGATCAAAGAGAGTGCTTGTCCTAATCATCAAATAGAATTGCTGTTTCCAAAAGTGAGATTAATGACAAAGGATGAAAAATTCTATTACTGAAGATATTTAAAAGAAAGTACTTAGCCTCTGAAGTAATTGCAAAATTTTTAAATAAATGTTGAGAAAAGAGTATAATAGTACAATACATGGATGACAGCCTTTGTGTGACCTAAAACAACATCTAACATCTAGAATAATATTATTCTTCCACCTGTAAAATGAAGATCGTAACAACTTTCCTATCTTAACAGGTTATTGTGAGGATCAAATGAGAAAGTATATGACACCGCTGGAGCCTGAAATCCATAAAGTAAATAAATGTAAGATATTCCTTTTCATGCCTTACTGCAGCAAATTAAAATGGATGCAAAGTACAATGTTAAGGCATACACCATTTAAAAACTGTATTTAGCACTCTCAATTAAGGATTGAGTTACAGGACATGGAAGATGAGAATCAAAGTTCCATTATAAAATATTATTTATATGTACAATAAAGTTCTGGTTTTCAAGAAATTGTTCATGTCTTAGAAAGTGAAACTTAACTCATGCTTGTTGAGAAACAAAAGAATGGAGGGAAATTCCATAATTAGGAAGCCACAATAAACACACAATAAATACTTTCAGTTCTCTAACATGGGCCTTCCCCAAAGTACAGACAGCTTTTGCTGAGTCAATGATAATATTATCCAATCAGGGTTAAGGAGGGAAAGTGCCTTTGCAAATAAATGCTGCATGCTAGCCCCACGCTGTCTGAGACACTCCTCCACTGCTCACACACAGTCCGAGCCTACAGTAGAGGAACCTCCAGTCTCAGCACAATGGACCAAAGTGCTATTCTTATTTTCTGCCTTGTCTTTCTGACTCTGAGTGGGACTCAAGGTAAGGAACATCAACGGATATTTAATTTGTAAAGTCAGAAATAGGACTGTGTATATATTCAGAAATACAGAAAGTGTGTTTGTAAAAGTTTTACAGTCTGCCTATAAATAAGAGGTAAATTAGCAGAGATTCCCTCTGGTTACAGAGTTTATATAAATGGTTGAAGTCAGAGAAGCAAGTAGAATAAAAGAAAGTGATAAGGAGAAAGGTAGGGAAGGCAGAAGGGGGAAGGAGAAGAAGGATAGAGAAAATGTGAGGGAATGAAGAGAGGGTGAGATGTAGACTCCTTTTTAGTTAACTCAGTTTAAACAGCCACATGAAGTGTGCTCAAGTATGTGAGTTTATTATTAACAAGTTACAACAGCATGCTTTCATATCATCAACTGATTAATCATTCAGAGCTATATTTTAATGGGATACATTCCTTTACAGATTGACTCTGCAATGACACAGGCATATATGTTCTGCTAAGTACTACCCAAACCAGATTAAATGCCTAAAATGAAACACTGCACGAACCTGCCCTTATGTACCTATTTCTTTTCCCACAGGAATACCTCTTTCTAGAACTACACGCTGTACTTGCATCAAGATTACTGAACGACCTATTCATCCAAAGTTCTTAGAAAAACTTGAACTGATTCCTGCAAGTCTGTCTTGTCCACATGTTGAGATTATGTGAGTAAAATCCCATCTGATGATCACCTCTATGGTTGTAATCATATATTATCTGATGATCATGAAAGATCAGTAGAGTTCATTGATTCTAATACTTATGTATAGCAAAGGTAAACAGCTAATATCAAACTTAAACTTATGACTTCAGAACTGTAGATTGCATTTGCTTTATTGACCCAACATTGTTTTAAATACTTTTCACTCCTGCTTCTATAGTGCCACAATGAAAAAAACTGGGGAGAAGAGATGTCTGAATCCAGAGTCTAAGAGCATCAAGAATTTACTGAAAGCTATTAACAAGGAAAGGTAGGTCTACTGTTGCTTGCAGAACTGCTCTTTAGGAAATGGCAACCTTGGGAAGTTAGAAATACTTGCACTGGATTTTGCTGTGGGATCCCTGGCTTATAAGTATGTAAGCTCCATGCCCTCGTCTATCTCCTTTTATTTATATGTCAGGTGCCCTCTTGTGTGGTAAGCACTTTAAGTTACTCTGATTATCTGTCTACAAGTGTCAGTAGGTCACTTCATTCTTGGGGCAAAGTTATACCTATCCAAGAAAAACTGCCAAATTTCCCTCAGGCTTTTTCTTTTTAAAAGTAGCTCCAATAACCCAGAATGATAGTGTAGCAGCAGGAAAGCTCACCACATCCTTCTCGTGAGGATCTTTGGGTTATATATGAACTCAGTATGCTCCTAGCCAGACTGACACCAGCGTTAAGATTATCACATGTTTACACTCCATTTCTCTTCTTATAGGTCTAAAAGATCTCCTTGAACCAGAGAAAAGCATAACCACTGTACTGCTGACAAGAATGGATCAGAGAGGCTGCCTCTGCCATCACTTCCCTACAAAAGGGTGTATGTTAAGCCCTAATGGTCCCTGGTTTGCAGTTCTCCTAAAAGGTGATCAACAATAGTGACCAAATTAGCTGCTACCACTGCTGCAGGAAGGTGGATGGTCCATCATTCTGAGCTATTCAAGTAGTAACTCTGCCCTGGCACTATACCATAAGCTATGCTGAGGTGCTATATTCTTAGTGAATATGCCAAGTCCTAGCCTTGTGACTGATACTTCTCCCACTTTCCTATATGCTAGGGGTTATTAAGCGATCTGTCAGCCTCTGGGTTTATAGAGTTCTTAGTCTTAAATAATGAAAAGGTATGCAATCAAAGCGATAATACAAGCAACTTCTTAACTCCACGGACTTCTACTATCCTCCTCCCAAGGGGCCTACATTCTTTCATTAGCTGTATACATATAATTCCAAATACATACAGGAAGCTAAAAAATGTCTAGAAATGTATGTGTAAATGTTATTTAATGAAAGACTGTACCAAGTAGTAGACTTTAAGATGTGTATGTTTCTTATACTTTTTCAGTGTTTTGTGAAATAATTTTTATAATTAAGTACTACACATAATGAAATAATATGAGAAATATGTGCTGGATAGTTTTCAAAGTAAAAATGATGTATTCTGAGAATATTAAAAAAAGATTATCTGACTGTCGAGAAACCAAAATGTAATAAAGTCACTTAACAAGATGAAATGTCTTGTGGGTCATTTGTCTGGGGCCTAGAGTAAAAGTTGGAATGGTCAAAGGACAAATGAGTTTGAGAACAACCATACTCCTTCCAACTATAATCTCCTGAAGGGCAATCATACAGGATTACTACAGGACTGATGTGGCTTAGAGCTTGGTCTAAGCTTCAGGACTCCTAGAGTCAGCTTTCTAAAAATCATCTGCACCTAGATATCTCATAAGAAGTTCAAACTCCAAAATATCCTAAATTAATTCCCCTTTTCTCTGGATCTGTTTCTCCTCTTCTATATCCTAGCACCATCATCCACTCAGTTCCCCAAACCAGAAACCTAGGAATAATTCTATACTCCTCCTTCTTCCTCACCTTCATGTCCAGTTGTGACTAAGAAGATATGTGCAATACATTTAATTAAATTATTAGTAAGCAGAATATATAAAGAACTCCTATGAATAAAGAAAGGTACAGATATAACCAGTTGGAAAACATGAAACAAGTGAACAGGAATTTCACAGAAGAAAAAAGCACAAACCCCTAAAATAACAAATAAGTTCAACTTTTTTAATAATCAGGGAAATGCACATTTAAATCATTGCACATTTAAATGCACAATTTCACACCACCAGATTGGCAAAAGTTTTTAAGTTGGCTATTATCAAGTGTCAGCAAGGATGAACAGTAACGAAGAATGCCCTGAAACTACTGATGGAAGAAAAAATAATCATGACTACTTTGGAAAACAGTTTGGCATTATCTTATAGAGTTGAACAGGTACATACTCTATGTCCTAGCAATTCTACTGGTAGGTATATAGAGTAAATAAATTCTTGCATAGGACATGTATGAGAATGTTGTAGACACATCATTCCTAATAGCAAAAAAAAACTGGAACCAATCCAAATATCCATAACTAGAAAGGATAAGTAATTTGGGATATAATTATTCAATAGACTATTAAATGGCAGTCAAAATAAATGAAGTACAACTGCACATATCAACATGGGTGAATCTCAAAAACAATCTTGTACAAAAGAACCATGTCACAGAAGAATGCATGCAGTATTTTTAAGGCTTTTTTAAAAAAGAGGCAAATGTTTTATTATATTTAGGAATAAAGACATGGTGAAAACAAACAAAAAAGCAAGAGGATAATTCAGGATGGTGGTTACTTCTGAGGAGAAAGGAATGCAATCAAGGAGGGGCACTTAGGGGGCTTCTGGACTATAGTAAGTTTCTGTTTTTGACTTGGGTGATGGGTACATGGGAGCTTGCTCTTTAATCTATACCTATATACTTTCATTATTTTGAACAATGCTCTATTTTACTTTAAAAAGATTTAAAAAAAACTAACAAAGAAGCAAAAAACACAGAATGTTAACAATTGTGGTGTGTTTCACAAATAGTAAGCAATCTCACATAGCAAAATGGAAGAACAAGAGAGATATCATATTCTGGTATATGACAAAAAATACAGCATATGACAATTATTATGGGAGCCTTAATTGGATCACAGTAAAATTGTGAAGTTGGAAGTTTCTATTTCCTTCTCTTCCTGACTCCTTAAACCTATACAAAGGCTACCTATCTTACTCTTAGCAGCCAACTAATTTTCAGTAAAGCTTTAACTAATGTAAGTTTAAATTGCTCTGTCGAAAGGCAAGGCATTCATTTAACAAAAATTTATTTATGCACACTATATACCAGGCTATAAGAATTACTAAATCATGAGTTTATAATTCACTATTAAAGACAAAGATAAAAGTAAATAAGCCATTCCACATAGTGGTTTAAAAGAAAAAACAAACTCTAAATGTGCACAGAAAACAGAGAAAATCAGGGAGGCCTTTACTGAGAATTTGATGTCTGACCTCGATTCTGAAAGATGCATATGTATCTAACAGATTGAAGAAGAAAAATTTAATTCTAGTAGAGGAAAAAGAATACACGAAGGCACATAAGTGTGAGACACTGTGGTGTGTGTTCAATCTGGTAGAATGTGAGTAAAAAGTTAAGATGTATGGATATTGTGGGAAATGATGCTGGAGAGATAAACGGGAATTAGAGCATGAAAGCCTTCCTATGCCATGGTAGGTATGTCATTCACCATCAACATACTTATTTAAGTTAAATAAATGTTATAAAATACACACAACAATATATATTACTAGACTACACTATAATAACAAAATCCCCAAAATATTAATGACTTAAGATAACCAAAGTTTTCTTGCTCACACAAAGATCTAGGTAGGTTGACAGGGCCTCTCCTCTATCTAACTCAGGAATATAGTCTCTGTCTCTGTCTCTGTCTCTCTCTCTCTCTCTCTCTCTCTCTCTCTCTCTCTCTCAATCCAGGGTTGCCATGACAGAAAAAGAGAGGGATGAACGTGGCATATGAGCTCTTAAATGCCTTAGCCCACACTACATTGTCTCATATAGGTCACTGTGCCCTACCTAACCACAATGAGGGGTAGGAACTGTAGAGAAAGTACTATCTCTGCTACAAATCAAAATTTTAAAGAATGAGGTTTTTAAAAATAATAATATAAGCCAAAAAAACAAGGATCATACAGAAATCAAGCTCAGAGAGGGAGAAGTCTAGACAGACATTCTTTAAAAAAAAAAAAGTGTAGCATAAGATTCTGAACAAGTCATTAAAGCTTGCCTGGGCCTCTGTTTTCTCATCAATCTTTTTATTAAAGAGAAGGAGAAACAGCAATCTTTCAGAAATGTTGCTTAGAGAAATAACTGTCAAGAGTTCATTAAAATACTATTTCTGTGTGAATGGATTATAGATTCTTTTATATTTATTTTTACTTTTCTTTATTATACTATTTCTGGGTGAATGGAATATAATTAGCTTTTTTTTCTTTTTACTTTATTTTCAAATTTTTCTACAAATAATATTTATTACTTTTAAAATCAGAAATAAGGTTCAGCAAACTGAAACAATTTTTCAGTCACCAGATTATAAATGTTCATCTTAACGGGTTGGGATTTATGTTCTCAGTGACCTTCATAAAATTATTCATATCTGAGAAAGATCTAAACTGAAAGCAGAATAATACATGTACCAGAACTTCTTTCTCCACACTAGACTAAAATTTAATGACTTGTTTTAAAAACCACTGCACTATTAATGGATGTATCTCTGGTCACCAGATATAGTGGATTTGTCATTTTTAGTCTCCTTGCTTCCTTCCTGTTACAGTCTATTCTCTACACATAAAAATGTAATTTATGTATTTTTAAAACATAAATCTTCCCTACTCTCATCCTTCCAATAGCATCCCATCACACTCAAAATGCAATCCAAAAATCCTTCATCATATTGTAAAGCTACATAATTCTCCCACCTCATTCCTACCATCCTCCCCCTCCATCTCTATACTCGAGCCACCCGGGCCTCCTGTTGCTTCACAAACAAGCTATCATATCCCCATCATTTCCACAGCTCACTCTCTCACTTAATTCAGGTCTTTGCTCAAATGTCACCTTTTCAGAGGGGGTTTTCCTCACTACTCTATTAAGATAGCACCATTTCCATACTGTCAATCTCTTTATCTTCCTTTAATTTTGTTTCTAGCCCTTATTACTACCTGTAATCATATATTTATTTCTCCATTTATTTTTTCTCCATAAAACTCAATGAGAGCAGGGACGACACCAGACTTATTTTACCACTGTATCTCCTGTACCTACAAAAGCACATGGTAGGTGCTAAATACTTATTGGTGCTCAATACTTATTGACTAAATGAACTACATTTACCACAGCCAGACTCCTATGGTAATCTGTGTTTGCTTCAAATACAGGGCATTTTTCCAAAGACTTTTGCTAGTTCTTAAACCTTAGGAGAAAGTAAACTTGGAAATAAAGAGGAGCTTGTTAGTTTCATTAAATCATCAGAAAGGCACAGGACGAGGGATGACCTTCTCCCACAACATCCAACATGTCTACCTGAAAACTGCTTACTAGACTATGCAAGCACCTACATGGGAAAAGAATTCATGACTTACATGATTTTCAAAAATGAAAATGTTTCAAATCTGAGTTTTAAACAGCATCAACAGCTGTTAAGGGGAGGGGAAATCCATACCCCCAGAGTTTCATTTTAAGGGACACTTCTTTTAAAATAAAAAATAGCTTGCCTTATTTTCATTTGTGATTGAGTCATACATTTTGTTTACACATTTTGCAACATTTTCCCAGGACACTCAAATCTAATTAGAGCCAGAATATCAAGGCCATCTCATTTCCTAGGCTCAAATGCTGGAGAGAAATTCCCTTAGTTATAAAAATTTAGAATAGGAAAGGAGATAAAAGAAAAAAGAGTAGTTGAAAGAAGTTTGACAACAATCCGAGCTT
>JAQZBX010027733.1:0-21010 GCA_029593785.1 Cabassous unicinctus | reverse complement strand
AACTCCCTCAGCAGATTTACCCTTCCCCTCTGCCAGGTGTTGATTCAATCCAGCTGTTTTGTTCGCCCAAGCTGCAAGGGGTTCCAGGCAGCCAAATCCACAAAAAGGAATCTATCCCAACTTTCAGAGGTACCCTGTGCCTCTAATTCCTGAACTCTTCTCCAAGGTTCTATGACTTTAATCAACTTGCTTCTTCTCAGCTCTTCTAGCTAAAAGCTCATATTTTAGCTCTCTTAGGTCTACAAAACTGGTTACACCTCTATCTCCTTTCTATCTTCCAGAATTTTGTTGCTCTCTCTTATGTGCTGCCCTTCTCTCTCCTTCACTTTTCCTTTAAATGGCTCCACAGTTTCAGTCCTTGACTGGGTAGGTAAATGAGTGGAAACAAACATGTGTTTAAATGGCAACATATACCTGGAAGCAATACTGATCAAGTTTCTTTATATTTCCCAATCCTGATTTAGGAATTTGGAGCCAAAGCTGAGGGGTGACCCCCTCTCTTTCCTAGGTCCTAATTAATTCATTTGTTTTATAAGGAAGTAGAATGAAACATTCAAAATTCCAGAACACAAAAATAAACCCAGAATGGTTATTTTTCAACAAGATTCTTTAGTTTCCTAATCAAGTTGATGATTAAGAATCAAATATTACCTGCATTAGCTTCACAGCCCTCTATGAGATGGCAAAAACCTGAGCAAGAAAAATCCCATGTCTTATCAGGGACCAAGAAAATGAGCTTTGTCTGAACTCAAATTCTGGACAGTCTCACAGCTCCTACTGGACCTGAAGAGTTGACATCCTCTAGCACAGGAGCAAAAAATAAGAATTTTACAAAAACACTTTATACTTCCACTTCCTTTCCTTGTTTTAACTAGCATAATTTAGGATGAAATGACCTAGGCTTTTGGCATCATATTCTAGGAAAACTATCAGCAGCCTATGGAATCTATGCTTTACTAAAAGAAAGAGCAAAGGCCTTTCATTTGGCAAAAGGCCAAGAAGAACCCATATGCATACCCATAATGCAGGGTTTCCAGAGATTTCCTGGGACATATCTGAAATATAGTTATAATCCCTAAGGTTCTTCAGGCATTGTTGTAGTGAAGATAATAAACTATGACATATTTCAGAATGAAGGTTTTGATTACTATTATTATTAGTTAGGATTTTATGATTGCTGTTACCAATTAAGTGAAAATGGAAAACAAGTATTCTTTTGTCTTATTTTCCATAAACAAGGTCTTTTCAGAGCACTCTTCAAAAGTGGAATTTTTTTTTTAGTATCCAATTATCTCAGGCTGCCTCAGAAGTTAAGAAGATGCAAAAATGCGAATTAATACAGAAGTTTTTCATGGGGAGAGGAAATTAAATGTGAAAATGGCTACAATTCTCTACAACTAAACACCAAGTAAAAGATTCTGCAGGCAAAGACCATTGTGTCCCATAGGATTACCTAGTATGTGAGCTATGTTGTCACTATGTTTACAACATGGGAATACTGTATGTGCATGATTCATATTAAGATTTCAGGGTTCCCCCATTACCCAGAGAAATGGAAGACAGAAGTGAGAGAAGGAGCAACTGGAATTTTTTCAATGTTTGTATGAGTTTCAGTTGTAACCACAGACCCGATTACAAGAATCAAGGGTGATTATGGCTGTTTAACTTCCATTTTCCAAAAGTCAACAACCAGAAAGTGATATATCCATATAAGAAGCAACTTGAGTCTTTCTATTTCTGAGGTATGTGTAGGAGTATGGGGGGGGGGGGCGGGGGGCGTCTGCTTTCTAGATAACATGCTACGGTTCTTGGACTACACCCTCATTAGTGAGGTCTTTATTAAAGTCCCAGGCAAAATCTATGCTAAAGAATGCCATCTATCTTGAAATGCAAAGTTCAATCAAAGGCTTAACATCCCATCACAGTTCCCCACTGGCTTCAAGATGACGTTTTAACACCTTAGCAACACCTATGTTTGTCTCTGTAATCCCACTTTTACATTACTCGGTCCTAAAATTTAAAAAATAACATAACCCCTCCTTTTCATCTCCTTAGCCCCTCACTACTGCTCCCCTAGTCCTCCTTACCCCATCCACACCCCTCTCCTTCACTTCCCAGCTAAGCAGTCCCTTTTCTTTCAAGATACAGCGTGTACAGCCCTCAATTTCAGAATCCGAGAACATTTATGTTTGTTTCCACTCTTGAAGGGTTTGGATTAAATTCTGATCATTACCCAACCTCTTATTTAGCACAGACTGTCTCATATGAAGTGTTCAATATGTGTTTGTGGATGAATGGATGAAATGAATGCGCCAAACTCGGATAAAACTTGATTTACAACTCATAACTCAAGAGAAAGATTCCCAGAACAGCACCTCATGAGGCCTCGGAGGGACCACAGTCAGAACTAAACATCCCTTAGGCCTCAGCCATATACTCATTAATTCAGCTCCACTTTCAGGATGCCCCCACAACTTTGTGGATTTGGGCACGTAAAGGGGTCTGTGGGGCACCTCCAGTTTCCATGCCCATCTTTTGAGGAACCAGCGCTGCCCAACTTTGAAATCTGGCGGGAATGGGGCTCAAATTTTCATAACTGAACCGGATGGAGTCCGGCCCAGCTGTCCAGGAAGATTAAGGCGCCAGCGGGAGTGGAGCAGGAAAGGCAGGCAGGGCTGGAGGCGGGAGACTGGGCCCCGGGGATCGTGGGGAAAGCCCGGCGCCGCGTTACCTCTCCAGAGCCTGCAGGGTGTAGCTGATGAGCGGCCTCTCCAGGATAGGATAGAACTGCTTCGGGGTGGGGACTCCCATCCTCTCCCCGCACCCCCCCGCCGGCAAAACGGCCGCCACCGCCGCCAGGCTGCGTCCGGGATCAGCCTCGGCCCAGCTCAGTGACAAGGCCGAGGCCGGAGCCGCCTGGCCGGAGCCGCGCGGACCAAGCAGACAAGGCCCCGGCTCCAAGGGCCCGGAGCTTCCGGGGAGCCGGGACTCCATAGCGGTGAGCGGCGCAGTGGGCCTGTTCGCAACGGATCAAAGCTCCCGGCAGCTGCTCCAGCCCTCAGCCGAGGTCTCGGGCTAGGAGGGAGCGAGGGGGAGCGTGCAGAGCGGGCAGACAAAAAGAACCCGTCCGTGCCGAGTTGGCGGCGCCGCTACTCTTCTCCAGGACGATCCCGGCCGCAGCGGTCGCAACCGAGATTGCAGATCTTCCCTCGCGGCGTTGCAACCGCCTATACTCCCCAGGCCCAGCGCCCCCGGGAGGAGAACTTTCCCGACTCTTCACTTCCCCCGAGGCAGGCCAGCAGTCGCCGCAGGTGGAGGTATCAGCATTCCCTACATACCTTAGGGATTCATAAATTTAACACTGTGCATATGCAGCAGAGGTCGGCTCCCTCCCTTACCGCTCCTAACCATCCCCCACCCCCCTACCCCCGGTTTAAGATATTTGAAAGCGATTAAGAGATTTGGATACAAGTCACAAGATGGAATGGCGGGAGGTGGCGGGGGGGGGGTGGGGTGGAGGGTGAAGTGTGCTCACCCCATTATCTGACTTTCCTTAAGCTTCAGGTTTCTTGGATCCCGCCTCTGGTAAACACAAATGGACAGAAAAGTGTTATTATGAAACATCAATAAGCCAGTCTGCGATGGTTCGTTCCCAAACTCATCTGCACCTCGGAACCATCTGGGGAGCTAAAAAAGCGCTAATGCCCGCATTTCTCTCACAAATTGATATTTAATTGTTCTGATGTGTGGCCTGAGCTTGGGGATTTTTTTTTTAAGATCCCCAGTTGATTCTAATGAGCAAGCAAGCACCTTTCAGAATCAATCAGCGAAAGCAATAATATTAATAATTGCTGAGGACTGGGCTGAACCAGCTATACAACAACCCAACTATTACCATTTCCTTTACAGAGGAGGAAATGGAGTTAAGAGAATTTAAGCAACTTGTGTAAGAAACCACAACTAATGAGCAGAGCCGCCTTAAGGCCCCTGAGCAGAAGTGCAACCAAGGTTGAAAAATTCCAGGCTTGAGACACATCTTGCCCTTATTTGCTATTACCTTGCAGACAGTGTTTACCGTGAAAATATAGTGAAGTATTTGGAGTGCTAGAGCACTCTTGTATCTCTAGAAGGTAGCCTCCATAAGAAAGGGGCCTTGCCTTTTTTGGTTTAGGTTGTGTCTTCCCTTCCCCCCAACCCCCAATACAGGAGGCTCAATAAACACTTATTGAATAAAATGCCGATTGAATAAATTAATGTAACTTAGTGTATATAACTAAACATGTGCTAAGTCACAGTTCTCAATGTTCATCCATCAATTATTAGTATAAGATTGATTTTTTAAAAATCCTTTGAGCATTGAAAATATTATCTGGTCGTAATTTCCAATTTCAGTATGTTTACCCATTGTTCACAGTTTAAAGTATAGACAGATAAAATGTAAATTTTCTGCTCTTATTCCGTTTTTATTATTTGTATTATTAAAAGCACTCTTGATTTCACTTTTGTTACTTTTATTATAATTAATGTTTAGCTTGTATGCTAGTTGAAATTTGCCACCTCAGTGACTTGGCTGAAAACTGAGCATCATATTATACTTGAGTTTCTAGCACCACTACCATGCCCATGGCTGGCCTATAAAATGCCTTTTATTAATGTCTGTTGACTAACTGGATCGATGAATAGATAAGTCTATCTGTGAGTACAGAAAGGACAAATCGAATGATTATTTCTATCAACTATGATCTTTTAAACTTTTTATCTACAGGTGGAGTTAAAGCTATTCATAGTCTTCATTTTCTTAGTCTTGAGCAAAGAACATAGTAATTAAGGTCTTGTTATATTAATTGCTATATAACAATTTTATGTCCTTAAACTTTGACATGTTTTAGCCATAATATAATTTATTTTATTGATTTGGTTTTGTTATTAAAGGAAATAACATTAATTTTGCTCTGTTCACTAGGAATCTTAGATCACACATACTGACTTTAATAAGGTCTAACAAATCAGCTTGAATTGAAAAATAATGACAGACTACAACACTTAATCATATATAAGTATGAGAAGCAATATTTTCTTCCATGTATTTTTCTTATAGATATGTATAATTAGTTCCATGTTATACATCCTTTGGGTAAAAGATGTGGTTTCCCATGTTAGTTTTTATACCAAGTTATAGTAGCCACATAATGAGAACATCTTCTCTGCAGCAGACATTCAAAAGTGCAGACCATAGAAAGTAGATCCTCTGGGATCTGTTGGTCATTATAATTCTAAGAAATAAATTGAAGGGCTTAGAAACAATAATCCAACTCTATTCTGCCCAGTGGGGAAGTTCTTGGTGTGGTTTTTAGTCTGGGCTTCTGTGGTAATCAGAATAACAACCTCCCAAAGATGGCCACATCCTAATCCCCAGAATCTGTGGATATGTTACCTTGCATGGCTGAAGAAACTTTGCAGATGTGATTAAATTAAAGATTTTAGGTGAGGAGATTATCCTGGATTAACTGGGTGGGTCCAATGTAATCACAAGAATCCTTAATGGAGGGAAGCAGAAGCTCAAGAGTCAGAGAAGGAGATGAAAAGAAGCAGAGGTCAGAGGGATGCACAAGCCAAGGAATGTGGGCAGCCTCTAGAAGCTGAAAAAGGCAAGGAAACAGGCTGTCCCTTAGAGCCTCCAGTAGGAATTCAGCACTGCCAACCCATTTTCAGATTTTGGACCTCCAGAATGGTTAAGATAATAAATTTGTGTTTTTTTAAGCCCCTAAATTTGTGTAATTTATTACAGCAGCAATAGGAAATTAATACAGCTTTGCTCTCAGGAAAAGTCTCAAATTTAGTTTTTGACCGTTATCTACAAGCAAATAACCTCATTCAACTTTACTCACTTCCCATTACCAGATTATACTACCCCCAATGCACCAAGAATATTTTTCTAACAAGCCCTTTAATTGTCTTGTGAATAACAAAATGCATTGCCTTGTATTGTGAATGTTTAATGCATAATTTTGTTAAATATATACAACAATTTTATAACCTTACTTTAGCTTATCTTTAAATTTGTAACCTACATGGAAGTGTATGTTAAATGAAAGTGGCTGTCATCTTTAGATCTGAAAGGCCTGGAACCTTGCATTTGTTTTGTTTCCACATGTTGGTGTTTCCTAGATGATTTATCTTAGAGAATAATAATGGTTATTATTATTATTAGGGAATTTTAGATCTACTTAGTTTAATGAAGGAGAAATATTCTAGTGTTAATTCAAGTATGATTAGTACTGCTAGTCATTCCTTCCTCCCCAACCACACTTCTGACACTTCTAGAAGTTAGCTGGGGTAGTGTTCACAAAGCTAATAAATGGCTAAATGGTTCAACTCTGTTGAAATTAGAGACAAATTATCACTCTACCATAGACCAGCTCCAGAATTTCTCAGCTTATGAATTCTAATTTCTCTTTTGCTGTTGTGATCGTATAGTCTTTTAAACTATGATATTTAACTAATTTTCATAAATAAAGGTGACACTCAGAACTGAGGTCTTTCTATGGATAATTCAAACTAAACGTCACATGACAAGTTTAGAATCTTTCATTTTCTCCACATTTCTTGCAAAGTTAGTTATCAACTGCCTCAACTCTCTACTTTGTTTTGTTTTCTCTGTTTAGCTAAAAAGAGAAACAATGGTGAATATTTAGCTTTAGAGCTGAATGAATAATTTGATGTAACTAGCAATTATGAAGTTTAACATTTCTTAAGAATCATCTGGGAGAATTGTATTGTGTTTGTATATATATAGTATTTATGTATAATTTTTTTTCCTGGTACTTCATGACAGAAATTTTGATTCAGTAGGTCTGGAATAGGGCCCAGAAATCTACATTTGTAATAGGACTTCTTAGGTGATTCCAATGTAAGTAGAGACAAGACTTTAATAAACACTGTATTAAAAAGAATGATATTTCAATTCAATACATTTAATTTCAGGACCTAAAACAAAACGCATGTAATATAATAAACATACCATATAAAAACTGCGTAAGAAATCCTGCTTATTTCTAGATAAGATACACTGTTTTATTTCCTTGCTAATTCATAAGGAGGGAAGCACAAAGCAAGAGTGTAAGTACCAGAAAGGAAAGATGGAGAACCATATTATCTTCCTGGTATTTCTGAAGACCTGTCATTTAATAATACAACAGCCTCACTGAGAGCCACCAAAGACAATGTCCTTGACAACAGCTTAAACAGAATTGAAATTGTTGCCTGAAACTCTGCTCTGCACCTGGAACTAGTGTGTACACTTCAATTGAGGGATGCTACATAACTCCAGAAACTAAAAGAGAGGAATGATCCCTATGTATAAGGGGTAATATGGGAGAGGTGACTCTTGAAAGTTTGTTTCAGAAGCAAATGAATGATCTAGAATTGGTGATGGCCAGTCTTAATCATTCGTGGAAGGGTAAAATATGGAATCATCAAAGAGCAATAGCTGGAAATAATGGCATTGATATAGGTAGGCATTGCTCAGCTCTCTCGCAAAAAGCAGAGGAAAAAGGGCAAAAACCTACCCAAGGGAGATCCTTTGGGGATCTACAGAACAGGAGTCTGCCCAGCATGGAAGCGGAACAGAGAGACCAAGGGAAAACTGATTTGTTGGTCCCCGTGGCTGAAAATGGCTGACGCATAAGCCCAACCCTCAAGGCAAATAGCCTCTGTGGAAACCCTGGCTCTCACCCGCCAACTGAGTGGGAGAAATGCCCCCTGGGAGGAAGAGGGGTTTCTTTTCAGTGGGTTTGGCCACCTGAGCCCCCATTGAATTTTGGGGAAGACACCAGCCAGCACTGAGATGGCCCTGGGGGAGAGAGGAAGAGGATCTGATCAGGCAGGCTATCACACCCAGCCATCCTGGGAGAGAGGAACTAGGTCAGGGAGGGGCCAGAGACAGGCACCTAACTAGCCTGGCCCCTGAAGACTGTTATAAGTCCAACTTGCCTGAGAGAAACATGAGTGGGAAGAACCAGATAAGCTTTCAGAAGCCTATTTAATCTATAGAATTGATGCAGATCAGTTGTAGAATTCCTGCCTTTCATGTTGAAGGTACCTGGTTTGAGTCCTGGTACCTGCTAAGAGAATGGAGTGATCCACAAAGTTATGCACACAGCTAGCACCTTATGATATGGAATGTGTAGACTGAGGTTCTATTGTTTTGTTTTAGGTGTTTTTGGATCTCATGTGGTTTTTTTTTTATTGTTTTTTGTTTGTTTGTTTGTTTTTCCTTTATTTTATTTGCTAAGACTGTGTACATCACCTGCAGAGGGCAGGCTGCAGGGTAATTAATTGATGAGCACCAGCAGCCTGAGAAGGTCCCTACAGGCCTAAGAGGGGAAGGCTATTTTCCCAGGGTTGTTCTTTGTTGTTGTTGCTGTTTTGTTTCTTGATGGTTGTCTTTTCCCTTTCTTTGTTTCCTTTTTTCTTTTACTTATTTTTTCAAACTACTTTATTTCTTCTCTTTCCTTCATTTTTCTATCTTCTGATTTCTGATGCTTTTCTTTCATTCCATCTCTTCTTGTTTGGTCTTCATTTTTTCTTTTTCTCCTCTCCCCCTCTTTTCCCCCCTTTTACTCTATTTTTGTCTGTCCAGCCTTTTAATCATTCTGTTTTTTCTATTTTGTTTCTTGTTTCATTTTTACTATTCCACCTTTTTTTATTCTTATGCCTTTTATTTTTTTTTTTATGATTGTTTTTACTCGAATTACTTATTTGTTTCCTAGCTCTTGTATGGTTTCTCTTCTACATTATTATTATTATTATTATTATTATTATTATTACTACTATTATTCTTTTTCTCTCCTTATCGCTTTCCTTTTCTCTGGTCTAATATTGTTTTCAAGGGAACACAGACAACTACAAGGATATAGAATAAGAAGAACTAAGTATCAAAAAGGAACCTCACCACACACAAAGAAACAACAGAATAAAACCCTAGAGTAGAAAGAGAAGCTAACCAACCAAATAAGGCCATCAAAATAAACATATAGCTAGACACCAACAAAAAATTACAAACCATACTAAGAAACAGGAACACATGGCCCAGTCTAATGAACAAACTAAAAAACAAGAAGAGATGCAGAACATGGAACAACTAATCAAGGATGGCCAAATAAACATGAATCAACTTAATGAAGTGAGAAAGATATAAAGGGTATTAGGAAGACACTGGGGGAACATACAGAAGAAATTGTAAACATATGTAAAAAGGTAACAGATATGATGATGATGAATGTCACAATTCAAGAAATCAAAAATACACTGGAAGCACATAAAAGCAGATTTGAACAGGCAGAGGAAAGAATCAGTAATGTTGAAGATAGTACATCTGAAATCAGACAGATTGTAGAACAGATACATAAAAAGATAGAAAAAATTCAGCAGGGACATAGGATTTGAATGACAACATGAAACGCACAAACATTTGCATTATAGGCATCCCAGCACGAGAAGAGAAGGAAAAGGGGGCAGAAGGAAGTTAAAGGAAATAATGGCTGAAAATTTCCCAACTCTTTTGAAGGACATGGACGTACGTATCCAGGAAGTGCAGTGCACCCCAAACAGTATGAATCCTAACAGACCTACCCCAAGACATATACGTATCAAATTGTCCAATGCTCAAGACAAAGAATACTGAAAGCAGCAAGAGAAAAGAGCCATCACATTCAAGTGAAGCACAATAAGATTAAGTGCTGATTTCTCATCTGAAACCATGGAGGCAAGAAGGCAGTGTATGAAATAGTTAAGATGCTAAAGGAAAAAAGACTGTCATCCAAGAATTCTGTATCCAGCAAAGCTGGCATTCAAAAAGAGAGAGAGTTCAAAATATTCACAGATAAGCAGAAATGAAGAGAGTTTGTCAACAAAAAAACTGCCCTTCAAGAAATACTAAAGGAAGTTCTGCAGGTTGAAAGGAAAAAACAGGAGAGAGAGGGTTGGAGGAGAGTATAGGAAGGAAGATTATTGGTAAGAATAACTAAAAAGATAAAAAGAGAAATAAAAATAACACATGACATATATAAACCTAAAGAAAATATAGCTAATGTAAATAATTCCTTGACAGTAATAACATTGAATGTTAATGGATTAAATTTTCCAATCAAGAGACACAGATTGGCAAAATGGATAAGGAAATATGACGCATCTATATGCTGTCTACAAGAAACTCACCTTAGACCCAGGGACACAAGGAGGTTGAAAGTGAATGGTTGGAAAACAATTTTACATGCAAACAATAACCAAAATAGGATGGGAGTAGCTATACTGATATCAGACAACATAAACTTTAAATGCAAAACTATTGTAAGAGACAAAGAAGGACACTATATATTAATAAAAACAGTAATCTATCAAGAAGAAAGAGCAATTATGAACATTTATGCACCTAACCAGGGTGCCTCAAAATACATGAGGCAAACACTGGAAAAAATATGTGGAGAAATAGATGATTCTACAATTATAGTGGAGGAATTTAATACACCATTATCTCCATTAGACAGAACATCTTGGCAGAGGATCAATAAAGAAACAGAGACCTTGAATAATATGTTAGGGAATCTAGACCTAATTGACATAGACAGAACATTACACCCAAATACAGCAGAATATACATTCTTCTCGAGCACATATGGATCATTCTCCAGGATAGACCACATTCTAGGCCATAGAATAACTCTCAAAGAATTCAGAAAGATTGAAATTATACAAAGTAATTTCTCTGACCACAAAGGAATGAAGCTTGAAATCAGTAAGGGGAAGAGAGCCAGATTAAGCACAAAGACATGGAAGTTAAACAATACACTCTTAGACAATCAGTGGGTCAAGGAGAATATTGCAAAAGAAATCAGGAACTACCTTGAAACGAATGATAATGACAACACAATATATCAGAATCTATAGGATGCAGCAAAAGCAGTGCTAAGAGGGAAATTTATAGCCATAAATGCCTATTGTAAAAAAGATGAGAGAGCTAAAATCAAAGAAGACGTAACAGCACACCTTGAGGAACTAGGAAAAGAACAACAAACTAACCCCAAAGCAAGCAGAAAGAAGGAAATAACAAAGATTAGAGAAGAGCTAAATGAAATTGAAAATAAGAAAGCACTAGAAAAATTAACAAAACCAAAAGTTGGTTCTTTTAGAAGATTAATAAAATTGACAAATGCTTAACTAGACTAATAATGAAAATAAGAAACAAGGAAGGGGATATCACCACTGATCCCACAGAAATAAAGAGTATCATAAGAGGATACTTTGAAAAATTATATGCCAACAAGATGGATAACTTAGATGAAATGGAAAAATTTCTAGAAACACACAAGCAGCCTACACTGGCGAAAGAAAAAATTGATGAACTCAACAGACCAATCACAAGTAATGAGATTGAATTATCATCAAAAAACACCCAACAAAGAAGAGCTCAGGACCAGATGGCTTCATGGTTGAATTTTGCCAAACATTCTGGAAAGAACTAACACCAATCCTGCTTAAACTCTTCCAAAAAAAAATAGAAGTGGAGGGAACATTGCCTAACTCATTCTGTGATGCCATCATCACCCTAATATCAAAGCCAAATAAAGACACCACAAGAAAGGAAAGCTACAGACTAATCTCTCTGATAAACCTGGATGCTAAAATCCTCAACAAAATACTTGCTAATCGTATTCAGCAACACATCAAATGAATTATACACCATGACCAAGTGGGTTTGATCCCTGGTATGCAAAGATGGTTCAACATGAGAAAATCAATTAATGTAATATATCAAATTAACAGATAGAAGGGAAAAAAATCACATGATCATCTATTGATGCACAAAAGGCGTTTGACAAAATACAACATCCTTTCCTGATGAAAACACTTCAAAAGATAAGAATACAAGGAAACTTCCTCAACATGATAAAGGGTGTATATGAAAAACCCACAGCTAACATCATATTCAATGGTGAAATGCTAAAAGCTTTCCCTTTAAGATCTGAAACAAGACAAGGATGCCCACTGTCACCAGTCTTATTTAACATTGTGTTAGAAGTACTTGTTCAAGTACTTAGGCAAGAAAAAGATATAAAATGCATCCAAATTGGAAAGAAAAAAGTGAAAATTTCACTGTTTGCAGATGACATGATCCTATACCTCGAAAGTCTTGAGAAATCTACAACAAAGCTTCTAGAGCTTATAAATGAGTTCAGTAAAGTGGCAGGTTATAAGATCAATGTGCAAAACTCAGTAGCATTTTTATACACCAATAATGAGCACTCTGAGGAGGAAATCAAGAATAAAATCCCATTTACAATAGCAACTAAAAGAATCAAATACCTAGGAATAAATTTAAAGATGTAAATGACTTGTACACAGAAAACTAAACAACACTATTAAAGGAAAATAGAGAATACCTAAATATGTGGAATATTCCCTGTTCATGGAAAGGAAGACTAAACATCATTAAGATGTCTATCCTGCCCATCTGATTTACAGATTTAACACAATCCTAATAATAATTACAAGAGCATTTTTTACTGAGTTGGAAAAGCTAACTATGAAATTTATTTGGAAGGACAAGGGGCCCTGAATAGCCAAAGACATATTGAAAAAGAAAAATGAAATCGGAGGAAACACACCACCTGACTCTAAGATATGCTACAAATCTACAGTGGTCCAAAAGTGCATGGTATTGGCACAAGGATAGACAAACTGACCAATGGAACTGAATTGAGAGTTCGACAAGGCCACCAAGCCCACTCAATTGGAAAAAAAATGCCCTCTTCAACAAATGGTGCTTGGAGAACTGGATATCTATATCCAAAAGATTGAGAGAGGAAGAGCATCTCACACCTTAACTCAAGATGGATCAAAGATCTAAATATGAGGGCGAAGACCATAAAGATCTTGGAAGGTAATATAGGAAAGCATCTATAAGATCTTGTATTAGGAAATGGTTTCATGGACTTTACATCCAAAGCATGAGCAACAAAAGAAAAAATAGATAAATGGGACCTCCTCAAAAATCAAAAACTTTTGCACCTCAGAGAAATTTGTCAAGAAAGTGAAAAGGCAGCCTACTCAATGGGAGAATATATTTGGTAACCATATATCTGATAGGGGCCTAATATCTAGCATATGTAAAGAAATCGTGCATCTCAAAAATAAAAAGACAACCCATTTTAAAAATGAGCAAGTGATTTGAATAAACACTTCTCCAAAGAAGAAATACGAATGGCTAAAAAGTGCATGAAAAGATGCTCAACATCACTAGCTATTAGGGAAATGCAAATCAAAACTACAATGAGATATCATCTTATACCCATTAGACTGACAGCTATTAAAAAACAGAGGACTACAGGTATTGGAGAGGATATGGAGGAATGATAACCCTTGTCCGCTGCTGATTGGAATGCAGAATAGTGCACCAATTTTGGAGGACAGTCTGGCAGTTGCTCAGGAAGCTAACTAAAGAACTGCCATATGATTCAGCAATCCCACTCCTGAGTATATACCCAGAAATGAAAGCAGGGACACAAACAGATATATGCACACCAATGTTCATAGTGGCATTACTCACTATTGCCAAAAGTTGGAAGCAACCCTAATGTCCATCAACAGATGAATGGATAAGAAACTGTGGTATATACATGCAATGGACTATTAGTCAGCTCTAAGAAGAAATATAGTATTAACACATGGGTAACATGGATGAATCTTGAAGACCTTATGTTTGACTGAAGTAAGCCAGGAACTGAAGGACAAATATTACCTGACTTCACTGATATGAATTAAGCAAATTGAGCAGACTCACAGAGCTAGAGTCTGGAAGATAGGTTTACAGGAGGCAGAAAGGGAGTAGGGGGTGGCGAGCAAACTATGACAAGGTGGAAGGGTGTGGTTGGGCAGTGGATGTGTGTGACAGTGGTGCAGTGGTATGATTGGGTTTGGCAGTGCTGGACTGTGAGGGGGAGTAAGGTGGGGGTGTGGGATTGGACTATCCATGGGATGGGGGGAAGGTTGAGGGAAGAAGCAGATGAACTCTTCGGATTTGCAGGTCTGTGGTTAACCTATAATGTTGGAAATGTTCTTTTGGCAAATATGACAGGGGAGGGTTACATTTTTGGGTGTTGGGTGTTGTGTGTTGGGTGTGGGGTGTATACAGGATAGGGTGCACCTGGGGCAGGCTTCTATGGAATATCTAAGTGTTCATCTTGTCATAGTGTGCTATATCAGTGGGTGGAGACCCATACAATAAACAAGAAAATATTAAACTCCCTTCCTGGGGAGTCCTGCGATGTTCTCCATTAGAGGAACAAGAATCCCTCGAGAACATAGGCATTGCCTAATAAAAGAAAACAGACCGGGACAACCAGCAAGATGGCGGCAGAGTAAAGAGCTCCAAGAATCAGCTCCTGCTACAGGGCAGTTGGTGATCACCTGCAACTAACTAGAGCACTTATTTGGGGGCTGCAGAAGACCAGAAGTGCATCCTGCAACATCCTTGAAAGAATGGAAGGAGGAGACTGCCCATCTGCAGAGAAGATTCGTAAGTAGAGCACTCCATGCCACAGAGGCCGGTACCCATTCTCCACTGGAGGCACAAGCCACCTTGGACAGCTGGAATTGAAAGCTCCACTTCCCAAAACTGGGGAGGAAGACACAGTTTGCCACCGATTTCAGCTACTGATTAGTCAATTCAGATGGCTAAAGTATAACCCTAAGAACAGCTAAAGTTTGAGCATTTCCAAGTAAGAAAGAGGTCAGTGGCCGCCATTTTAACTCCACCCCTAGCATGAGGGGAAACCAGGCTGACTGAAAATCACAGTGACGGTAGAGACGGCTTTCACCCAGATTGGCCTGCAGCCCTAGCCTAGGCTTCAGCCCCACCTCTAGCAGGGAGGAAGCTGATGGGCCCTGCACCAGCCTATCCAGGTAACTGCAGGTACATTTAGCTGGCACAAACTGAATAATTGGAAATCTCCCAAGCAGGGGAGAAAGGGACGTGAAGCTTCATCAGTCTCTCTGGGCAACTACAGTCTAGGCCTGCATGACTTGGACTATTCCACATAGCTGTGCCTCTGTCCCTACCCCTGACAAAGGAGAAATTTGGGAGAAGCTTCATTGGTCCTTGGGGCACTGGGGCAGTTTGAGCCTCCACACCTTACAGCACCAACTACATCCTTGGCTCCTACTACACAACCAACAAGAGAGAAAGGGCAGGAAGCCCTAAACTAAAGAGAAAAACTGCACCCAGAAAAAATATTCTAGTAAGCCAGATGTCAAGACACCAACAAAAAATTACAATCCACGCCAAGAAACAGAAAGATATGGCCCAGTTAAAGGAACAAGATAAGCCTCCAAATGACATAAAGGAGTTGAGACAACTAATCATAGATGTTCAAACAAATCTCCTTAATAAATTCAATGAGATGGCTAAAGAAATTAAGGATATTAAGAAGAATTTGAAAGCATACATAGAAAAATAGCAGATCTTATGGGAATGAAAGGTGCAATAAATGAAATTAAAAATACACTGGAATCATATAATAGCAGATTTGAGGAGGCAGAAGAAAGGATTGGTGAGCTTGACGAAATGGTCTCTGAAAGTAAACATAGAAAGGAACAGATGAAGAAAAGATTGGAAAAACTTGAACAAGATCTCAGGGAACTGAAGGATAGCAAGAGACATGCAAACATATGTGTCATGGGTGTCCCAGAAGAAGAGAAGGGAAAAGGGGCAGAAGGAACATTTGAAGAAATAATGGTAGATAATTGCCCAACCCTATTGAAGAACATAGATATCCATATCCAAGGAGCACAACATATGCTCATCTGAAAAATTCTGAATAGACCAACTCCAAGACACATACTAACAGAATGTCAAATGCCAAAGGCAAAGAGAGAATTCTGAGAGCAGCAAGAGAAAAGCAATGCATAACATATAAGGGATACCCAATAAGATTAAGTGCTGCTCTCTCATCAGAAACCACGGAGGCAAGAAGACAGTGGTATGATATATTTAGGATACTGCAAGAGAAAAACTTCCAGCCATGAATTTTATATCTGGCAACATTGTCTTTCAAAAATGAAGGCGAGTTTAGAATATTCACAGATAAACAGAAACTGAGAGAGTTTGTAACCAAGAGACCTGCTTTTCAGGAAATACTAAAGGGTGTGCTACAGCCTGAAAAGAAAAGACAGGAAAGAGAGGTCTGGAAGAGAGTCTAGAAATGAAGATTGTATTAATAAAAGTAACTAAAAGTTTCAAAAGAGTGGTGAAGATAAAATATGACAGATAAAACCCAAATATTCAGGAATAAACTTAACCAGCGATGTAAAGTTTTCGTACTCAGAAAACTATAACTCATTGTTAAAAAGCAATCAAAAAAGACCTAAATAATTGGAAGAACATTCCATGCTCATAGACTGAAAGACTAAATATCATTAAGATGTCAATTCTACTCAAATTGATATACAGATTCAATGCAATCCTGATAAAAACCCCACCAGCATTTTTTTAAATAAATGGAAAACATGATTGTCAAATTTATTTGGATGGGTAAGGGGTCCTGAATAGCCAGAAACATCTTGAAAAAGAAAAGCAAACTTGGAGGACTCTCATCTCTGGACTTCAAGCTGTATTACCTAGCTATAGTGGTAAAAACAGCAAGGTACTGGCATAAAGATAGACACATACACCAATGGAACCAAATTGATGGTTAAAAAACAGACCCTCACATCTATGGTCAAGTGATTTTTGACAAACCCACCCAGCTTGGGCGGAACAGTCCATTCAACAAATCAAATCACAACAATGCTGGCTTGACTTCTCTTTGAGCCTCCCGGATCAGCGAATGTCCCTCACTCTGGCCAGTCCTGCCTTTCCAGTCAGTTCTTTCAGCACTCCTAAGCCTTGGCTTGTGTCCCAGTCTGGGGTTTCCAGGGAGTGTGAACACAAAGTTAGAATGAGGCTGCTTCAGAGTCTGGCCCACGCATCCATCCAGACTCCCAAGTGGAGTGTAGGGCACCCAGGGCAGAGAGAGTTAGGAGGGGCAGACCCTGCCCAGGCAGTCCTCCCCATTGGACAGGGGATCAGACAGCATCTGAGGGCTCACCTTCCCTTTCCCCGCCACCCCAACTCAGATGGAGGGGGAGCAGCTGTCACCAGAGCCTGTGTTGGTGAAGGTTTTGGCTCAGCACAGAATGAACATCAGCAGTGAACCTGAGGGCATCTAGCATTGGAAGCAGGTTGAGAAGGGCTGTGTCACTGGGGTCACTAAACCAGGACTTGATGGGGATGGCATTGTCTGGATGGCTCCTGTAAGCTCCTGGGGAGTTATCCAGGATCACAATGCTAGAGAGGTCACTGTGGACCACAGAGAGGTTCTTGATGTAACTGCCCAACTCCAACGTGCGGTGCTGTCTATAGTATCTTATCTTGAGAATTCAACAAATGGTGCTGAGAAAATTGGATATCCATAGCAAAAGAAGGAAAGAGGAACTCTATAAAAAAAATTGACTCAAAATGAACCAAAAACCTAAATATAAAAGCAAGAACCATAAAGCTTCTAGAAGAAAATGTAGGAAAATATCTTCAAGATCTGGTGGTAGGTGGTAGATTCTTAAAGGAGATAAGAGGAGGACTGAGATGGACTACTGATATTTAATGTATGTAGAAGTTTTAATTAGCTTTACTGTAAAAGTGTGGAAATGTACAGAGTTGATGATAACACATTATAGTGAGTAACAGCTGGTTTATAAATGGGGATGTGGCTGAAAATGTTAGTCTAGGGATGTAAATGTCAATTGACAGAAAACTAGAGAATAATCTAGGGACTGAATCACACAGTAAACCCAGAGGTGGATGAGAATAGTGGCTGATTGTACAGATGCAAGAGTGTCCTTTGTGAGCTAGAGCAGGTGTACATCAGTATTGCAGGGTGGTGGGAATGTGGAGAAGCATGGGAAGAATACAACTGGAGTGACCTATGGAGTGTGGTTAACAGTAATAATGTAATATTCTTGCATCTATGCCAAAGATGTACTGTGTTGATAATGGGGGAGTATGGAAAATGTGTGCCAAATATATGCTGTGGAACTGGTAATAATCGGACGATATTATCTCATAATCTGTAACAAATGTTTCCACCACGGTGTGGTGAGTTGATAGAGGGGTGTTGTTTGGGAATTCTTCACAGGTACATGATTCTTTGTAAGTTCACAACTTTTACTATACATTTATTGTTTATGTATGTTCATGTATAAATGATATAAATAATAATAATAGGGTGGGTTGGGGGAAAATACTTTGGTTAGTAGTAATATTTTGACAATGCTCTTTAATCATTAGTTAAAAATGTTTCTCAACAATGCAAGGTATTGGTGGTAGGGTGAGGTATGAGAGCCCTGTATGATGTTATATATGTTTGTTTTGTAAGTTCACAACTATTACTATACACTTATTGTTTATTTATGTTCATGTATGAGTGATATATTTCAATAAATTAAAAAAATAAAAATAAATAAAATTTAAAAATAACAGGCCAATATGTCAAGCCCTCAATATTATTGCAAGTAAATATGAATCTTATTCTTCAAAAATTGAAACTTAGTGATTACCATAGGTTCTGAGGTGGGGGAGGGAAGAATAGATTAGATGGAACTTAGGGCATTTTTAGGGCATTAAAGTTGTTCAGCATGATCTTACCATAATGGATATAGGCCACTTCAAATTTTGTCAAAACCTATAAAAGAGTACTATCCAACATGTAAACCACAATGTAGACCATTGACCATGATTAACAGCAATACTTCAATATTTGTACATCAATTGTAACAGATGTACCATCCACATGTAAAATGTTTTTAATAAAGGTGAGGGGGAAAAGGGAAGGGCATTGGTTATATGGGAATCATGTGTATTCTCTATGTGACTTCTGTATCCTAATGCTCCTTTGAAGATAAAAATTTTTAAAAAAATAAGACACTGGGGGAATATATGGAAGAAAATGTCACTGTACACACAAGACAACAGATGTTAGAGCGATGAAAGACAAAATGTCTAAATTTTTTAAAATTTTTTATTTCAAATTGTTTAAAATTTTTCATATTTTATTGGTTATTTTTTTAAATTATTTCATTTTCTTATTAATTTTATTCTGTTATTTTGTTGGCTTCATTTTTGGAAAGGTTTTGGATCAAGAAGGGTCACAGCAGTAGCGGGGTTGGATCACTGGTGCAGGATATTAGTGATGTGGGGATGCATGGGAAGGGGTTCACCTCAGGCATGCCCTAAGAAATAAGAATATGTTAATTTGTTCATGGGACATTGTCTCGGTGAGTGGAGATCCACACAATAACCAGAAGAATATTGAATTCCCATTCTGGGGAGTTCTGCTACATTCTCTAATAGTACAGCAAGAATTCCCCAAATGTAAGAGCAATGTCTAGTGAAGGATGGCTGACCATTATGCCAGGCCCTTCACATTGATGATTGTACTTAGAACCTTTCCTTGTGAAGTTGAAACTTAGCCTAGTATTATATACTGCCTAAGAGTTAACTCCTGAAAGCCTCCTTGTTGCTCAAATGTGGGCTCTCTCTAAGCCAAACTCACCATATAAACACACTACCTTCCCCCTGGTGTGGGACATCACTCCCGGGGATGAGCCTCCCTAGCACCAAGGGATTATTACCAAGCACCAACTAACAATGCATCCAGAAATGGACCTTGACCAAAAGGTAGAAATTGCAAATACAAATGAGTTTTTTGGCTAAGAGATTTCAAAGTGAGTTGGGAGGTCATTCCAGAGGTTACACTTATGCACATCTCAGCAGGATCTCCTTGGCTGCCACAGAAAACAGTGCCTCAAATAGCAGGGCTCCTGAGGGCTTTAGAGATATCCAGAAACTCAGGAATTCGGCACCCTGTCAGTGGGGCTTTCTTTGGAATTTATGCTCCCCAGTGTAACAGATTTAGATTCATTTATAGGTTCTCTACACATAGCTCTTCTGCCCCTTTTATTTGAACCCATAATGAGCACTATACTTGATAAATATATGTCCCAGAGACTTAAGTCTTTGGTCTGTCCTTGTATGCCAGATGAGCCCTGAATTTCAGCAGAATTGAACACCTACTTTCCAGTTCATTGGACTTACCCAGGACAACTAATAAAGAGATGATGATGGATAACGCCCATCCCAAGGAACAGAGAGTGTCTGCAACTGCAAGGAAGACAGCTCCATCCATCTGTCCCATGTGATCTAAACCCCCTCTCAATTAGAAGCAGAGTGGGCATCACCATCCCCAAATCTGCAAGATTGGGGAATGAACAGTGGACTAAAGTAGACTTATTATTATTCTACTATAGATTTATTATTATTCTAGCAATGGAAGAACTCTTATCATTTATATAAAGGCAGTGGCCACAAAAGGTTATGAGGGATGGGAGAGGGAAAAATAGGTATAATACAGGGGCATTTTCAAGACATTGGATTTGTCCTGCATGACATTGGAGTGACGGATACAGGCCTTTGTACATTTTATCATACCTTACAAAATTGTGCAGGACAAAGTGTAAACTATAATGTAAACTGTAGTCCATGGTTAGTAGCAGTGCTTCAGTATGGGTTCATCAATTTGAACAAATGTACCACACTAATGAAAGATGTTGTTAATGTGGGAAAGTGTAGTTGGGGGAGGGGGTGGGGCATATGGGAATCCCTTATACTTTTTATGTAACATTTATGTAATCTAAAGCTTCTTTAAAAATAAAAAATAATTATAGAAAAAGAGAGCAACAGCTGGAGAAGGAAGATGATTTGTTACTTCTGCAAGTAAAAATATTAGTCACAGGGGAGTGGATGGTGCTCAAGCAGTTGGGCACCTGCCTCCCACATGGGAGGTCCTGGGTTTGGTTCCTGATGCCTCCTAAAGAAGACAAGCAGATAACGAGTGGACACACAAGCAGAGACAATGAGCAG
>JAQZBX010027732.1:0-28191 GCA_029593785.1 Cabassous unicinctus | reverse complement strand
TCCATGTCAAAAAGAATAAGAGAGGAATACCATCTCACACCTTATATAAAAATCAACTCACGATGGATCAAAGATTTAAATATAAGAACCAAAACCATAAAGACCTTGGAAGATAATGTAGGGAAGCATCTACAGGACCTTGTAACAGGAAATGGTTTCATGAACTTCACACCCAAAGCACGAACAGCAAGAGAAAAATTAGATAAATGGGATCTCCTCAAAATTAAAAACTTCTGCTCTTCAAAGGACATTATTAAGAAAATAAAAATGCAGCCTACCCAATGGGAGAAAATATTTCGCAATCATATATCTGAAAGGAGCCTAATATCCAGCATATATAAAGAAATCCTACACCTCAAAAATGAAAAGACAAGCAACCCATTTAAAAAATGGGCAAGTGACCTGAAAAGACACTTCTCCAAGGAAGAAATACAAATGGCTAAAAAACACATGAAAAAATGCTTGACATCGCTAGCTATCAGGGAAATGCAAATGAAAGCTACACTGAGATGCCATCTTACACCCATCAGAATGGCAGCTATTAAAAAAACAGCAGACTCTAAGTGTTGGAGAGGATGTGGAGGAATAGGAACCCTCATTCACTGCTGGTGGGATTGTGGAATGGTCCAGCCACTGTGGAGGACAATTTGGCAGTTCCTCAGAAAACTAACAATCGATCTTCTGTTTGATCCAGTGATTCTACTGCTGGGTATATATCCAGAAGAATTGAAAGCAAAGACATGAACAGATATATGCACCTCAATGTTCATAGCGGCATTGTTCACAATTGCCAAAAGATGGAATCAGCCCCGGTGCCCATCAACAGATGAATGGATAAACAAAATGTGGTACATACATACAATGGAATATTACTCAGCTGTAAGAATGAATAAAGTGTTAACACATGAAATAACATGGATGAATCTTGAAGACCTTATGTTGAGTGAAGCAAGCCAGGCATTGAAGGATGAACAGTATATGACCTCACTGATTTGAATTGAGGAAAGTGAGCAGTCTCTGAGAACCATTGCCTGAAAAATAGGTTAACAAGGGAGATATAGAGAAGAGAAGGTCGTGAGCCATCACACATATGGGCATAATCTATGGCAAAGTCATAGAGTGTAGTTGCATATTGGAGGATAGGACAGGTGGGTAGTGATATTAATGGGTTTGGGGGTGCAGGGTTGACAGGTGGGTAGATTAGGAAGGGTGGGCTAAAATACCCAGGATACTGGGGGGAGAGATGGGAGGGGGACTAGGTGAACATGGGATTTGTGGGTGTGATGTTGAAAGTGCAGGAGTGGGAATGCTCTTATGGCAGTATGACAAGGTAGTCTCACTGGTTTAAGGTGTAGGTCAAGGGGGCATTCAGGAAGGGGTGCATCTGGAGTAGGCTTCTGGGGAGTGTGTGTGTGCTCATCCTGTCATAAGGTGCTGTGTCAGGGAGTGGAATCCCACACGGTGATTGGGAAAGAGATGGATCCCCATCTTTGGGAGGACCGATTCACCCAGAAGCAGACAGGTAGGTGTCTCTTAGGCACAAGGGTGGATCCTAATAGGAGAGGTTAATCAGCATGTCAAGATCTCTTGTTCCATGTAACTATGAATCTTGTTATCCAATGAGTTAAGACAGGGGAATGTCATGAGCCCCAGGGGGATGGGGAGGAAGGGACAGAAAAGATCAAACAGTGGGTATTTAGTGGTCATGGGAAATGTTTTTCATTACCTTACCATAATGGACACAGGACATGGTAAATATCGTCAAAAATTATTAAACTGAACCATCTAAATTGTAAACTACTCTGTAAACCATTGACAATGTTTAGTAGGTATGCTTCACTATCTGTATAACAGTTATAACAATGCTACCATCCACATAAAAAATGTTTTAATATGGGATGAGGAAAGGGGAAGGAGGTTGGGTATATGGGAGTTTCTAGTATTCTGTGTGTGACTTTGCTGTGACCTAAAACTTCTTTGAAAACTAAATGAGAATTCGGGAGACATTGGGGAGTGAGAGTGGGCAGGTGCCACAGTACAGACAAGACACCTGATAATGCAGTGATAAAAGGAAAAATGTTAAAACAAATATTTTTTTTTTACAATTTTCTGTTTTTTTCCCCCCATTTTTTGAATATCCCAATCCTTTAATTTTATTTCTAGTGTTTCTTTTAAGTTTCCATGTACTTTATCTCTTATATTTAAACTTATCTTTATTATTTCATTTCCCTATTAATTGTATTTGGCTATTATATGGGCTTCATCTTCAAGGAAGGTTTGGACCACGGAAGGGTTACAGAGGGGGCAGGAGAGGATCATTGGTGGGGGGTGTCTGGGATGAGGGTTTCATGGGAGGAAGTTCACCTGAGTATACATGAAAGATATAAAAAATTGTTCAAATGATCAAGGGATGGGGCATGGTCACAGTGGGTTGACAATCACTCAATAAATGAGGGAGTACTGAATTCCCAGCCTGGAGAGCTGTGCCACATTCTCCAAGGGAGCAGAAACAGTCCTATGAGTGCAGGGGCAGTGTCTGGCAAAAGAGGATGGTCCATTGATGGGTTCTTGTTATTGATGACTAGCTTTACAAGTCTTTGCTCTTGTAATGGAAACTTAGCCTACTGTTATGGGGTGCCTAAGCGTTGCCACCTGAGAACTCCTTTTTTGCTCAAATGTGGCCTCTCTGTAAGTCAAACTCAGCATATGAATGCATTACCTTCCCTCCAGCATGGGACATGACTCCCAAGGATGAGCCTCCCTGGCAACAAGGGATTAATACCAAGTGCCAACTGGCAATATGACTGGAAAAAGACCGTGAATCATGAATAAAAGGAGGAAAAGGTAAAGACAAAGAGTTCATGTGGCTAAGAGACTTCAAATAGAGTCGGGAGGTCATCCCAGAGGTCACACTTACGCACACCTCAGTAGGATCTCATAGAACACCAAAGTGGATATCACCCCACACAGAGGGGTCCTGAGGGCTCTGGAGGCACCCAGGTCCTATATAGGGGGATAGCTCCAGAGATTGATGCCTTATCAGTGGGTTCTACTTTGGAATCTGTGCCCCTGAGCGTAACAGAGTTGGACTCAAATAAGTCCTCCCTGCATATGGTCCATCAGTCCCTTCTATTCAAACCTATATGTGATACTGGAGTTTGTAGGTGTACTTCCAGAGACTGGAGCCTCTGGCCTGCCCATGTGCCAGCAGTGCCTGGAATCTCCGTGGAGCTGCAACTCCTACTCTACAGCTCAATGGACTCACCCAAGTCACCTGGTGAGGAGACGATGATGGACAACGGCCATTCCAGGGAACGGAGAGAGCCTGCAGCTGCACGAAGGATAATCCCATCCACCATATCCATGGGATATAAGCCCCCTCTCACTTGGAGGTGGAGTGGACATCACCATCTCAAACTCCTCAGGATTGGGGGAAGAGCTATGGACTAGAGTGGACTTAATGGTATTCTGTTGTAGACATAATGTGATTCAAGCATTGGAAGAAATTAGAACAGTGAGGTGGAGCCAGTGGCCACTGGATGCTTTTGGAGCAGGGAAGGGAAAAGCAGTTTTTATACAGGTGCTTTTTCAGGAGTTGGGAATTATCCTGAGTGACATTACAACGACAGATATAGGCCATTTTACATCAGCATGTAACATGCAGAACTGTATGGGAGAGAGTGTGGTCTACAATGTGAACTATGGCCCATGCTTAGTGGCAAAGCCCCAGGATGTGTATATCCTTTGCAGGTGATGTGCCACACTAATGAAAGATGTTTATGTGGGATGTTATGGGAGGTGTGGGCGGTGGGGAACATGGAAATTCCTGTAATTTTTGTGTAACATTTATGTAATCTAAGCATCTTTTAAAATATATATATAAAAAAAAGAAAACCAAATAGGAGATTCCCATAAGCCCCACTCCCCACACCTCCCACATTTTCCTACATTAACAGCATCCTTCATTAGTGAGTACATTCATTGCAATTGATAAACACGTTTTGGAATATTGTCACTAAATGTGGATTAAAGTTAACATTTCTGTGGCTTCAGTAGTAATACCCCCTTCTCTTTTCTGCTTTTATTCATTTGCATCTTCCCTCTTTTTTTTTCTTTACTGGTCTAGCCATGGGTTTGTCAATTTTGTTGGTCTTTTCAAAGAATCAACTTTTGGTTTTGTTGATTCTCTTTATAAGATTTTTTTTTCTTTCTTAATTTCATTTATTTCTGCTCTATTCTTTCTTATTTCTTTTCTGCTGCTTGCTTTGGCATTAGTTGTTTCTGTTGTTACTTCAACTGTTTAGTTAGGTCTTTGATTTTTAGCTCTTTCTTCCTTTTTAATATTGGCCTTTGGTGCTATAAATTGTCACACTCTTTCTTATCCTCTTCCCTGTGGGGTGTATGGTATATGGTGTTCTCTGTAATTTTTCTTTTTATATTTTAAGTTTGTTTTTTGTTTTTCTGACTCATGCATGAAAATTTTAATCTATAAGTCCTTTATTAATTTAATAATAATTAAATTTAATATTAAAATTTAATAATATTCAAATTTAATATTGTTAATTTAAATGAAAACAACTATTTATTCTGAGTTATTAATGTTAATATATTAAGCAATTATCAATAAGTAATTATCAATTTTAATATATATCTTTGCATTTAACCAAATTGAGTCATTATTCTGACTTGTTTTATTTTGTCAGTAATTGTATTTTGTAAGATGTCAACATGAAGATATTTTCCAGCATCATTTTGGTAACTTAAGAAAGTGAAGTATACAGAATGTTTTTATTAATGAAAAAGAGTAATTTTGTCCTAAAATAAATAAATGGTTATTACTGAAAGAAAAAGAGAAATGTATGAAAACTCTGAATAAATACTGAAAGTTGTAGAAGTTTCATGGAAAAGGATTTCTGCATACTTTCCCTATATTCATAAAATAGTCCTGGCAAGATATTCCAATCTCTGGGAGCAGAACAGGGTGCATAAATGTGGTATGGGAAGATGCATTATTGTATATACTCTTTTACACCTCTTGAACTTTGAAATCATGTAGTGTATTTTCTTTTAAAAAAATTAACTGAAAAAAATTAAATGGCTGTTTGTGACACAAGGTTACTGATGCCAAAATGGCTTGTGAGGTGAGGTTATGAAAGGCATTTGCACAGGAATCTTTGTTCTCTGACTCTTGGTTCAGACCCAGCTGGACAGGAGCCTAGACTGAGTAAACTTTCTCGGGTCATTGGGAAGCCCCTTGCCAGGGATTACCACACTAAAACCTGAAAAAACTGCCACCTGTTGTCATTGTGCATTTCACTTTTGCTTTCCTGAAATAGTTATGTGTTTTGAGAAGAGGAGCATGTGAAATTGTGGTCTCAGTTTTCTATTCTTGGAAACGCAGGGCTCTGGAAGCTGCAAGCTTCTCCACTGTTGGCCAGCATCATCTGGCAGTGGGGAAATGGACAGATTTTTTAAGTCCTGCTATCTTGGCACACAGTTCAGAACGTGTGGGTGAGAGCCAGTACCTTAATCTCTGCAGTGATCACTCAGAGCCTGGATTTCATGTGTGAGGACAGATTTGGGCAAAGGAAATGTTTCTGTGCTGTGGGCTACAGGGATCACTGCACCAGACTCAGCATTTTATGCTGGTTCAAGGGGAACATTCAGAGCACATCTTTAACACAAGAAATCTCCCAGAGCTGGTGAGTGATAAAATACTTTAGACTGAATATATGTCTAAAAATGGAAGAAGATGACTGTAAGTCTGAGGATAGGAAAGCCTGGGTGCTCAATTTGGAATGAAGGAACTTTGAAAGTTGAGGAGTGGGATGGCTGATGGATGGCTATAAAACATTCAAGGAATGCATCTACTTAAGACTCTTTCAGAGGGCAGTGATAGAGCATAAGCCATTCCTCTGCACCTCAGAATGACCTTGTGGAAATCAGGTTGTCAGTGGATGAGAAGTTTTCCCCAGACTTTCTGCCAACAGACAGCCCTTTATTATGTGATCACCTTTCCCTTGGGACACATAGGACATCATCTCACCATAGAAAAATGGAAGTTCTATGTGTCTCACACCAAATTCGTTTCAAGCCGCAACAAATCCTGAGCTAGGACTTCGCCACATTGGAAATAGCCCTGGACATGGACAGAGGGCTATATGAACACAGAACCTCAGTTCCGTGTGTGCTAATTGTGTGATCATGAAATTTTCTCTCATCTCTCAGCTTCTTTCATCCTTCATCTGAAATGAAAATATTTATAATGTCCTTGTAGGGCTGTTTTAGAGGATGAACTGAGAAATACATGTATAGCTACACACATCAAGTTTTATTAATATGAAATTCTCACATCCCTTCCTATTTCTTACTTTGCCACAGTAAGTGAACACACTTTCAGAGGCTGGGGTTCCTTCAAACAGCCTTGCTTGCTATCCCACCCTGATAGTCCTGATATAGTAACATAACATATACAACCTCGAGAGATTTGTAGGGTCTGAACATGAGGACAGGGATCTTGTGTGATGGAACTATTTCATGGCACGGAATTCTGAGGTCCGCATTGCATCACCCTCCAGTCTCTGTCACTTGGTTCCCCTTTTCTGTGTCTTCCCCCCTCTTCAATATCTGCAGTTAGAGATGTCCATGACCTCCTGTATATTTATCTTCTCCCTCTCTATGTTTCTTCCCCCAAATCCTCTGAAAATTCATAGCCCCAAGGCGACAGGTAATGGGGATGAAATCTCACCTCAGTGAGTCCTCTAAGAACCCCTGGGTTGTGTCATACTTCACATTCAGGCTCCCTCTATCGGTGTTACCATACCACTTCTCCTCTCCAAAGGGACTTTGGTATGGATTGCTCTCTGTGCATGTCAGATGCCCTCTGTGAAGGAAATTTCTGCTTAACAATCCTTACTGCTGTCACTTTTTTCTTAGTTGCCTAATACCTACACCATTCATCCATTGACAAGCAAGCAGATTGCTACCACATTTCTTTCTTCCAGGGAGATGGTTTAGACCTTGAACACTTGTTCAGAATAATTCCTCCCCAAATTGTTTGCCTTTTCCTGTCCTTGTTGCCAATGGGAAGACAGTTGACAGGAAGCCCTGGTGAACATGTCTGTTCCCTCACTTGTTACCAGGGGACACCACAAAAGACTGTTCACAGCCCAGGTATAGATGTTTTCCACAAGGTCATTCTGAGGTGCAGAGGAATGGCTTATGCCAGACCCAAGCCTGCCTGAATCTGCTTATTACAGACTCTGTTGGGAAATTCAGTTTTCATCAGATATTTATCACTAGCTGGCACTCTTTCCTTCCAAGTCACAGTAAATGAAAGAGAAATATTATATCAGGAGAAACTTTTGTCTGGGGTACTTTGTGAGAAGGGCAAGTGTACAAGATAGGAATATAATCCAAGGGTTTGCATATTGGAATCCTGGACACTTCTTGATTGTTAACACAGAATATTTTTGACTGAACTTGAGAGGTTAGGGAATAAGAGGGACAAAAGGATAGTAATTAAAATCAGTGGAAATAAAATGAAATACAAATGAATATTGAAAATGTGAAAAAATGCTCAAAATCATATCTAATAACAAAAATGCAAATTAGGAATGGAATCTACACTGTGATTGGGAAAATCTGACCCTCTCTTAGTGAAACTGTAGAAAAATTGTGATTGTCAATAATGCTGCTGGGAACACAGAATAATACAGCCCATAATGTATAGAATAATGCAATATTTAGGAAAATTACACATAGTTTACACTTTTATCCAGTGATCTTACTTGGAAGACTGTATTCCAAAGAGACACTGGAAAAATTATTAAATGAAATATTTCTTAAACTATTATTTTAGTACTAATTGAAATGGGAAAAACTGTAAACAACTCAAAAGTTCTTCAATAGGAGGATAGTTCATCTACAAAATAGATTTCGACAACCATACAAAGGAATGAGGGATATCTTTGCTGTGGAGTGATAGTTAAGATTTATTATTAATGAACTAAAAGATGAAGAAATATCTCTAAGGATGTTATTGCTCATATAATAAGTTGAGAATATAAATATACACTTATACATATTCTTAAATTATGAGAAAAAACATAGAATAAAATAGTATTACATATAGCAGGAGGGATAAAATACAGTGGGGGAGAAGGATGAAAGATAAATTTTGCTTAATACAGCCTAATTTTTAGATTTTATCTTGGAAACATGCAGATGTTTTACACAGATATAAACTACTAAATTAAGGGATAATTCTAAAAATAAAAGCAAAATGAGAAAAGTAAATCCAAGATTATTGTCAACATTACCAGAGGGGAATTATTTGAAGATTTTAATATATATTATATGGAAGGTAAATTTCTATTGGAATATACCCCAAGGACTAAAAAAGCTCTAATAAAATCTTACAATTTTTGAGCAACACTATTGTTGATGATTATAACAATGGTATTGATTTTGAAGCTATAAATGTATTATGCAAACTAACATAAAATTTAAGTAATTACATTAATGTCACTAGATATGAAGATTTTCAGCACAAAAGAGAATAAAATATAAAATGAAATTTAGGTAAAAAGCCAATCCAAAAGAGAAGCATGGATTCATGGTGTATTTTATCTTAGGTAAAAAACTTATTTTCTAATGTATACATTGAAAAGGTCTAACTACAATGGCGAATCGAGTACCAATGAGAACTCCTAGTACCTAGATCGTGGTTTTTAAATACCATGTCCCAATTCTCTAAATTTGGGCAGCAAATGTAACCAGGACTTCTTAGTCTGGGGGTGCAAATGTAAAGAAAACACCTGAATAAATGGTTATAAATGAGGAAACTATCAAAGAATACTATGATTATGACAAAAGCATTCAGGAGACAATTTGAAAAGATTCCCTCTGGACAAAGATGAGACAATTAGAGAGCTCATACTGATGATCATTATCATAATTTGAAGCACATAAAATATGTTAAATCCAATAGGTCACTGTTGGAACTACACAAACACATGCACACACACATACACACACATACATACACATATAAGCAAACATTCATAATAAAATGAGGAAGAAAAGCTTATAAAAATTACAGTCCTGATCTCTGCAACTGGGCATGTGGTCATTGATGAGATTTATAACCACCTTCTTCCACTACACGTTCCATATTCCCTTTACTCTCAGCAAGCACCTCAGCTGGTTTTGGTTCTCTGCCAGGTGGGGTGATCTAAACCTTTGTTCCTGAAGGTTCTGAGCCACTAGAAATCCTGCCTGGAATGGGTTGTAGCAGTTTTCCATTGCTTTCAATTACAGGGCATGGTAATACAAGAGACATGCTAAGAGATTGCCTGCATTCCATACAAACTTTTCCTGGCCCCCTCTGTGTATTAACAGTCTTATTTCCCCTTAGTAATCAGGATCAGTACAGTAACTTCCTTCTTTGCTTGTTTATTCAGAAGCATGATTAATGAAAGTGACCAGGTGGCAGCCTTAATTTCCAGTTCAATGGACTAATTGTTTTGTCTCCTAATGGAAACATTCCACCATTTGTGATGAAGATACTTAGACCAGCAGAACATAAGGGTGGAGGAACAGGAAACAAAATTATTGCAAGTGGATCACTAGGAGTAGTAGTGAGTGTGACACTCCCATTTCCGCAGCTTGATTCCTGGCTATTGGAGAAAGAGTCACATATTTTGGATGGTGATATACATAAAGCATACACAACCTCCTGCAGAACATTTCCTCATCCCTGCAAGGTGTTGCCATCTAGTTCACACCATAATTGAATCAGGCAAATCCATTCCCCCATTCTATCAATCCAGTTGCTTCAGGATGATAGGGAACATGGTATGACCAGTGAATTCCATGAGGCTGGAACCACTGCCACAATTCACTTTTTTGTGAAGTGAGTCAGAAACAAGGTTGTCTGGAATACCAAGTTGGTGGATTAGGAATTTTGTAATTTCACAGATGGTAGTTTGGGCAGGTACATTGAGAATAGAGAAGGCAAATACCTGTACATAGTAAGTGTCTATTCCAGTAAGAACAAAACACTGTCCCTTCCATGATGGAAATGGGCAAATATAATCACCATGGCACCAGATAGCTGGCTGATCACTTCAGGGAATGGTGCCATATTGGGCACTCAGTGTTGGTCTTTGCACTGGAAGACTGGGCATTCAGCAGTAGCTGTAGCAAGCAGGCCATCCTTGGTGAGTGGAAGTTCATGTTTTTGGGCCCATGGATAATCTCCAAGTCTGCCACTGTGGCCATACTTTTCATGACAGTAGTGGGCAATGACAGTAGTGACTGGGGAAAAAGACTGACTGGTATTCTAGGAATAGGTTGTCCTATCTGATTGCTAAAATCTTACTCTGCTCAGTTCAACTTTCGATGAGCATTCACATGAGAAAATAATATCGACACTTTTTTTTTTACCCATTCAGAAATGTCTATCCATATACCTCTTCTCAAGAACCCTTTGTCCTAATTTTCCAATCATATACTCCCCAAATCTCAGATCATCCAGCTAAAGCATTGGTGCAGCAGTTTGGTATTTTTTATGAATTCCAAAAATAAATATTGGATTATGTTTGCAAACTAGTCTGTTTCTTGGGCATGATTAAATTATGATTAGGCCTTTGATTGGGCCACATCAGTAGGACATTGAGTTCTCACCCCTTGGTGTGTGGGAACTCACAAGAGAAAACCACATAGCAGAGAAGAGAGTTGGAGTTTTGAGCTGGAGCCCCAGGAAGTAAACACACAGAATATAGAGAAACAGATACAAGAAGGCTCCATTAGACACAGCAGACGCCCTGGGAAGAGAGAAGAGCCATTTGCCTGAGAGTTTACAATTGACCTTGTGGAGAGAGAAGAGCAGCTGAGCCCACAGAGAAATGAGCCCCGGGGCAAGAGAGACAAAGCTTAGAGAGCCTGATAGCCTACAGCTGACCTTGTGGAGAAAACAGAGTAGCTGAGCCTAGAGAGAAATGAGCCCCAGGAGAGAGATGAAACTTATCCCAGCCTACAGCTGATATTGGAAGAAGTTGGGACCATGGAGCCTTAAGAGGAAGAGGAAGGCTGGACCCTTGCAGACTCAGCAGCCATCTTGCTCCAACAAGTGGCAACAGACTTTGGTGAGGGAAGTAACTTATGCTTTATGGCCTGGTAACTGGAAGCTTCTACCCCAAATAAATAACCTTTATAAAAGCAAGCAGATTTCTGGTTTTTGCATTAGCACCCTTTTGGCTGACTAATACAATTGGCTACAGTGCATGAACTGATATATAATTGCACATGGGCCAATTCTCTTTTTATGTTAAATGAACAACCAAGTGGTCTATTTGAAGTACTATCCATTAAGGGAAATTCCTTCCATCACTGTCCTTCAGAGATGACCCAAGAAGGAGGTGTAGTGCTGCAGTTGTCCACTTTCAAGTACTTTCTGTATAACACACAGAATCCTCTGTAAACTTTCCTCAGTCAACTGCTGATAGGGACCTTCCCATGTGGCTATAGGTGTGGACTAGGAGAGAGAAGTAAATATGGTTAAGAGTGGTAGCCAAGAACATTTGAGCCATTTCCTTTTGTGACTTGTCCCTTCAGTACCTGCTTGAACTTGATCTTATATATACCACTTCCACATGATGAAGGAGTGTTGTTGTACATGCACAAATTTGTGGCTTGGTTGGTCAAATCACAACCAGTTCATGATAAGTAGCTTGGGTCTCATGGTAACTTGGTGGCCAATGGTTAAATATTTGGTTTCTTATAAGTCCCAGTAGCAAATCAAAAGCTGTTTTTCAAAAGGAGAATAATTATCCACAGAAGATGGCAGGGCTTTGCTTCACAATCCTAAAGGTCAGTCCTGAAATTCTTCTATAAGTTACAGCCCAAAGCTTCAAACAGCATCTCTTACTCCCACTGACACTTCAAGAATCACTGGACCTACTGGCTCAAACAGTCCAAGTAGCAGAACAGCTTGCATGACAGCCAGGGCCAATTGCAGAACTTCATCTTGTTTCAGTCCCCACTCAAACCTAGCAGCTTTTGGGTTCACTCAATAAATGAGCCAGATTAGCACATCTAAATTAGGGATACATTGCCTCACACATCCAAAGAGGTTCTCCAGGTTTTCTGTCCCTCTTTTGTTTGTAAAAGGAGTCAGATAGAGCAGCTTGTCCTTCACCTTAGAAGGGATACCTCAATATGCTCCAAACCAGTTGTATTAGTCAGCCAAAGAGGTGAAAATGCAAAATACCAGAAATCTGTTGGCTTTTATAAAGGGTATTTATTTAGGGTAGAAGCTTACAGTCACAAGGCCTTAAAGAGTCCAACTCAAGGTACCATAAGAGGTACTTTCTCACCCAAAGTCATTGGCCATGTGTTGGAGCAAGATAGCTGCCAACGTTCAGCCTTCCTCTTCCTTTTAAGACTCCATGTTCCTAGCTTCTTTCAATATCAGCAGTAGGCTGGGATAAGTCTCATCTCTTTCCTGGGGCTTAGTTCTCTCTAGGCTCATCCACTTTTTTTCTCCACATGGTCACCTGTAGACTATCAGGGTCTCTAGGCATTGTTTCTCTCCCTGAGGCTCAATTTTCTCTGGGCTCAGCTGCTTCACTCACTCCACAAGGCTAGCTGTGAACCATCAGGCTAATGGCTCGTCTCTCTTCCTGGGGCCTCTGCTGTGGCTATGGAACTGTCTCTATTCCTCTGTTCTTCAGTGTGTTGACTTCCCAGGCTCCAGCTCAAAACTCCAACTAACTCCTGTGTCTTGTCATTTTCTCTGTGAGTCCCCACCCCTTTGGGTGGGGACTCAACATCCTACTGAAGTAGCCCAATTAAAGCCTTAATCATTATTTAATCAAGTAAAAGTGAAACTTCTGAATGCAATACAATCTAATGTGCCCAAGCCAGTTCACAAACATAATCCAGTATCTAATTTTGGAATTCATAAACAATATCAAACTGCTACACCACTTTTAGTCAAGAAATTTCACTGAGTTGGAAGTCCGCTGAATAATTATTGGCTTTATTTTCAACCTTTAATACACAAAGATTATACCAAAAAGTCTAAAGTATCTGTTACATCTTGTTCTCTAGTTCCAATCAGCTGCTACTAGTTCCAAACAGCATAATGTCACCGATATGATGAAAGAGTGTTATGTCTTATGGAAGAGAAAGTCAATAATGGTCCCTGTGGATTAAGTTATGACATACTGATGAAGAGTTGATACACCTCTGAAATAGGGCACTGAAAGTGTTTGTGTTGGCTTTGACAGAAGAAAGCAAACTGTTTCTTTTGGTCTTTACTAACATGTATCAAAAAGCATTTGTGAGATAAATAATATAAGAGATTGTTTATTTACTCAACAAATGACACAACATCTGGAGAAGCAGCTTCAATTGGAATCACTACTTGGTTAAGTTTAAAGTAATCCAATCTCATCTTCCAAGATCTATCTGTTTTCTGCACAGGTCAAAAAAGGAATTGGCTGAGGAAGTGGTGGAAATCACCACTCCTGCATCCTTCAAGTCTATGATCATGGTGCTAATCTCTGCATTTCTTCCTGGAATGTGATATTGTCTTTGTTTTACCAATTTCCTAAATAGAGGCAGTTCTTGCGGCTTTGGCTTGACCTCTTCTACCACAAAAGTTCTCACTCCACAGGTCAGGGAAACACTGTGGCAATATTGGCAGTTGTGGCATAGGACTATTCCAATTATTCACTCTGAAATTTGAGAAATAACTGCAGGATGTGTTCAGGGCACCATTGGACTCACTGTGAGCTGAATTTGAACTAAAATCCCATTAACTCCATTAGGATCACCTGATTTCAATGAGTCTTATTCTGGTTACTGGACCACACTGATATTTTATGTCTTCTAGAATAAGTGTCAGTTCAGAAGCAGTGTCATGAAGACTGATTATTTCCTTTTCCCAGTACATGGTCACCTTGGTAAAAGCCCATAGGTCCATGTGGAAAACAGTTGGAGAAAGATTAAGAGTATAAGTCATTGGCAGTGTAGCAAGGTGCTTCTTCAAAGAGATATAGTCCCCTTTTAGTTCAAGAAGTTCTCAGCCCAAATTGTTTCTGGGATTTATTGAATGATCTTGACTCTATGTTTTTGTGATTCATGTTAGATTTGGGGTTACTTGACCTAGAACTCTTCTGTTTATACAGAGCAAGCAAGAATTTAGTGATAAGGGATGTGCTGGGACCTTAACCAGCCTCGACAGAAACCCACAGCTTTAAGAAAATAAACTCCCCTCAGACCCTTTCTCCCCTCCCCACCTCCTTTTTCTCCATGGAATCCATGTCAGGAAGATAAGCACTCCCTGCCTGCCCCTTTGGATAGAAATTTACAACTCTAAACAGATAATGACTCTTTTCCTCCCTAATGGCCCTCTGCTTTTAGGAAGATAAGCTAACTTTGCTCCTCTGCTTTCTAAGCCTGCCTGCCCGCTTGCTTAGGAATTTGCCTGCTTAGTGTTCCTGTATAAACTTATGAAAATTGAAAAACAGGGCTCAGAATTTGGAGAATGAATTCTCGTCTGGGTCCACGCGTAATAAAAGTTCGTTCATCTGTAACCCCAATAGTGCCACTTGGGTTTCTTTCCACTGACAACAACATTTGGTTCCCTGACTGGGAAAAACCCAATCGAGCACACCCATTGTGCCTCTGGCTTGGGGATGATGTGCGCAGCCGACAGTGATCTCCAAGCGAACGAGGTGGGTGCCACCTGTCCTCTTGATGGGACCTCCTTCTGAGGCCGTTCCCGCATGCTGCGTCCCTGTACCCTGGCCTGACTCAGTGGGGAGGTGGACTGAACAGTGCCAGAAGACACAGGAAAGGTAAGTCCCCGGGTGTCAAGTCCTCAGTCATGCCCATCTCTAGACGGAAGAGGAGACTGATCACCTACTGAAATCTCAAGTACCGAGATTCCAGGATAGGGCAATCCCTCTGGGAGGGACTGCATAACCTCTGAGTGACTGCGTGAGTGAGTGAGGATGGCAGAGGCTTGCATCTGCTGTACCAGTCTGTGACTCCAAAACTTTATGCTATGGAGCCCATGTGGGCCTTAACCTGTTTTCCGCGGCTATGTCATATGGCATAACAGCCACCCCGAATTTTACTCAGGTGCCTTAGCTAAGAAGAGCCTAAGTTCTCCGAGAGATGCGGACAGGTGGGCATCAGAGTGGCTTTGAAAGAGGCACCCCTTCCCTTGTCTGTCTTGTGCCACAGACTCAGGGTGTGGATTTAACACTGTTAATCCCTGTGGGAGGGACTGCATAACCTCTGAGTGACTGTGTGCGTGAGTGAGGACGGGAGAGACTTGTGTCTGCTGTACCAGTCTGTGACTCCAAAGCTTTATGCTACGGAGCCTGTGTGGGCCCTAACCTGTTTTCTGCAGCTACATCATATGGCATAACTGCCACCCCGAACTTTACCTGGGCGCCTTAGCTAAGATGAGCCAAAATTCTCCTGAGAGACACGGGCAGGTGGGCATCTGAGTGGCCTTGAAAGAGGCGACTGCTTCCCTTGTCTGTCTTAAACCACCGATGCAGGGTATGGGCTCATCACAGTCAAAACCTACCATCTTAAACTGCATGCTCAAGAATTTCAAGGAGGGTTTTTCCAGAGATTATGGCATCCGGATGAACCTCGGAACCCTCCAAAACTTATGTGAAGCAGAGTGGCCCACCTTTAATGTTGACTGGCCCTTGGAAGGGACCCTGAATATAGCCAGGCTCCATCCAGTGTGGCTGGTGGTCACAGGAACTCCTGGCTACCCCATCGGTTTCCCTACACCAACTCTTGTTTGGAGATAACCCAGACTTTGCCCCCTTGGGTTCAATTGTGGTTTGGAAAAAAGGGACAGAGCAGGGTCTTACTTGCACAGGGAATGGGGCTCCAGAAGCCAGATATTCATCAAGGGTCCTGACCCACCACCTCCAACACCACTGCCATATTCTCTGGCCACTCTAGCCTCTCCTCCTCACCCGGGAGTGCAGGCAGATCTCCCAGAAACACCCCCACCTTCGGTCTCTCCTCCTAGCCCAAGAGTGCAGGCAGATTTCCCAGAAACATCTCCACTTTTGGTCCCTCTGGGAACATTGACCCCCTATAAGGAAATCCTTGCAACCCCACTAGCAAGGAGGCTCTGGTTGGCACAACCTGCATGACAAATGCCCCTCTGAGAAACACAAGGTCCAGCCCAGATTGGCAGGAATGGGACCATCCAACCTGGGAAGCTTGTATTATACTACCAGCCCTTCACAACTACAAACCTCTTAAACTGGAAGCACCACACCCCCTCCTACTCAGAAAGCCCCAGGTCCTTATTGATCTCATGGAATCCATTTTCCAAACCCATCGTCCTACTTGGGACGATTGCCACCACGTCCTTCTGACTTTGTTTAATATGGAGGAGAGACGATGGATTCTGACATAAGCCCGAAAGTGGCTGCAGGAGCAGGCCCCTACTGGCATCTTAAACCTGGAAGATTGGGCACGAGAAGTAGCACCAGAAACCCAACCAAACTGGGACTTCAACACTGATCAGGGACAGGCTTCACTCCAGCAATATCGGGTAGCGCTCCTCTGAGAGGTCCGAGAAGGGGCAAAATGACCCATAAACATGACAAAGATGACTCTTCAGGAGATTTCTATGAACGGTTTTGCAACGCCTTCAGAATCTACACTCCTTTTAACCCAGAAGTTCTGGAAAACCAGAGGATGGTGAATGCTGCCTTTGATGTACAGGCAGCAATGGACATTAAAAGAAAGCTCCAAATATTAGAAGGATTCTCGGGCATGAATATCTCTCAACTACTGGAAGCCACCAACAAAGTATTCATCAATCAAGATGAAGCCACCAAAAAAAAAGTCAAGAAGCAAATAAAACATCAAGCTTCCCTACTGGCAGCAGCCTTGGGAAATCCTGACACCACCAGAATGAGAAGGACACATTGAAAAGGGGGGACAAGCACCAGAAGGGTGCCTCTGGCCAGAGACCAATGTGCCTATTGCAAAGAAAGTGGACACTGGAAAAAGAGGGGTGACTGGGCTCACTGGAACTTGGCCCCCATGAGCCCATGGTTAACTACAAGTCGGGGGGCAGTCAATGACTTCCATGGTGGACACTGGCACTGAACATTCTGTGGTCACAACCTCCATCACCCCCTTTAGCGGAAAAACTGCTAATATAGTAGGAGTGACCAGGGACCAGTCAAGCCAATGGCTTTTTTGCCAGTCAAGAACTTGCCAGCTTGGTGGCCAAGAAGTGACTCATGAATTTCTGTACCTGCCTGAATGTCCAGTTCTCCTGCTTGGTAGGGACCTCTTAAGCAAACTGGGAGCCCAGATTACCTTCAAACCAGTAAGCTTAAGCCTCAGGACTGGCTTCATTCTCCTTGTCACCGTACCCTGAAGTGAAGAATGGAGACTTCATGTGGAAGAAAGTTCAGGTCAGAATCCAGAAAAACTGCTGGAACTTTCCCCCCAGGTTTGGGCAGAAAAAAACCTACTGGGAATGGCATGGAACCATGCACCAATCATCATCGACCTGAAGCCTCGAGCAGTCCAGTTCTGACAGAGGCAATATCCGATCCCCCGTGAAGCACAATTGGGCATAGTCAAACACATAGATTTCCTGAAGAAAGAAGGAATTCTAATTGAATGCCAGTCACTCTGGAACACCCCATAATTGCCAGTAAAAAAGCCATATGGGACTGGATATTGACCAGTGCAGGATTTAAGAGCCATTAATAATGCAACTTTCCTTACATCAGGTTGTTCCCAACCCATACACTTTGTTAGGACAGCTGATGCCTGAAGCCACCTGGTTCACTTGCCTGGACCTGAAAGGTGCCTTCTTCTGCCAGTGGCTGGCCCCCTTGAGCCAGCCTCTGTTTGTCTTTGAATGGGAAGACCCCAAAACCCGGCAGAAAACTCAGCTAACTTGGACCTGGCTCCCGCAGGGCTTCAAAAACTTTCCTACCCATTTTGGGGAAGTCTTGGCAGCATATTTGGCCACGTACCCCTGGGAAGACTGCAGTTGTGCCCTCTTACAATATATAGATGACCTCCTACTATACAGTGAAACAGAAGAGGACTGCTGGAGAGAGTCTGGACCCAGACTCTCCTTCAACTTCTAACACAGACTGGGTAAAAAGTGTCTTGGAGAAAGGCCCAGATCTGTAACAGCAGGTCAAGTACCTGGGGTTCAGCAGAAGGGCACTGGATGCTTGGACTCAAATGAAAGAAAGTAATCTGCACCATCTCTACCCCCACCACAAAACGAAAGCTTCGCGAGTTCCTTGGGGCTGCAGGGTTCTGCCGCATCTGGATTCCTGGGTTTGCAGCCATGACCAAGCCCCTTTACAAAGTTCTGGTGGGTCCAGAAAAAAAGCCTCTTGCCTGTTGAGAAGCTCATCTGGGGGCCTTTCAAAACATCAAAAGACAACTCAGCCAAGCCCCTGCCTTGGGGCCCCCAGATGTAACCCAAACTTTAACCTATTCGTGCATGGAAAGAACAAAGTAGCATTGGGGGTTCTCACACAAACAGTCGGCCCCTGGCAAAGACCCATTGCTTACCTCTCCAAGCAGCTGGACTCCGTGGCTGCAGGGTGGCCACCTTGCCTGAAAGCATTGGCAGCAACCGTAACCCTTGTCAAAGAAGCCAACAAATTAACTCATGGACAGGCAATTCATGTTATGGTGCCACACGCAGTCACTGCCCTAATGAACTCACATGGGCATCAGTGGATATCGAATCCCCGGCTTGCACATTACCAAGGTTTACTCTGTGAAAACCCCAGAGTGACAATAGAAACAGTGCGCAGTCTAAACCCTGCCACCGTTTTGCCAGATGAGGAAGGGGCTCCTGAACACTACTGTGTTGAAGTGACAGAAGAGGTTTATGCCAGTCGCCCTGACCTCCAGGAGAAACCACTCCCTTCCCCAGATCAGACACTATTTACAGATGGGAGCAGTCTTGTTAAAAGTGGGGAAAAGCTTGCTGGATATGCAGTCACCACCACCGAACGGGTGGTGGAAGCAGTGTCTCTACCACAGGGATGGTCTGCGCAATGAGCAGAACTCTGGGTGCTGGTCTGAGCCCTGCAGCTAGCCACCAGACAAGCGGTAAACATTTATACTGACTCTAAGTACACATTTGCTACCATTCATATCCATGGGGCAATTTATAAAGAAAGAGGTCTCCTAACTGCAGGGGGAAAGGAAATCAAAAACAAAGAAGAAATCCTCCAGCTGTTAGAAGCAATCTGGAAACCAGACAACGTCACCATCATCCACTGCCAGGGACATCAGAAAGAAATGGATATGGTTGCTCAAGGAAACAGGATAGCCGACAAAGCAGCTCAGCAAGCTGCTGAAGGAGCCCATGGAATATGAGCCCTGGAATTAACACCACAGCTGTCCCTCTTAGGACAAGAGACTGATCAACTAAGCTATACCCAGGAAGAACAGGAGTGGGCTAAAAGAGAATGGAGAAGCCAAACCCCCATAGGAACTTGGCTGCTCCTGGATGACTGGATTTTTGTACCAAAAGGAGCCACTCATGCCCTCATCCAGTGATACTACCAACTCACCCACTTAGGGAAAACTGCCCTAGAAAACTTGCTCGGGAGATACTACCACATAGCCCGGCTAAATTCTCTCTGTGCCAAGTTTTTGCCAAAAACAACCCTTTGCAGGGCCTCTGTGCTCTGGGCAGGTGTCCAGCACATGGGAATGGCCCCCTTTGAAGATATCACAGTAGACTTCACAGAAGTGAAACCAAGTTGGGGGTATAAATATCTGTTGATGATGATATGCACTTTTTCAGGTTAGGTCGAAGCTTTCCCCACTTGCACCGAAAAGACAAGAGAAGTGACTAAAGCTTTAATTAGGGAAATGATTCCACGACACGGGCTGCCACTGTCAATTGGAAGTGACAATGGCCCAGCCTTCATGGCTGCTGTAGTCCAAGAGCTAGCAAAAATGTTAGGAATCAAGTGGAAACTCCATACTGCTTACAGGCCCCAGAGTTCAGGGTAAGTTGAACACATGAATCAAGCCCTCAAAGCCACCCTAGCAAAATTCTGCCGGGAAACAGTTATCCCCTGGGTAGACTTACCTCCCTTGACCCTTCTCTGAGTTAGGTGCACCCCAGGACCCACAGGCTATTCACCCTTTGAAATTCTATTTAGGCAGGCACCCCTAATTATCTGGGCCTTCAAAGGAAATCTCAAACTTCTGGGGGAAGCTAGCCAAGATTCCATTCTCCAGCAGCTCGGGAAAACTTTAGCTGAAATACATAAAACTGTCTTGTCCCAGAATCTCATCCCCCTGGGACACCTGGTGCACCCCCACTGGCCAGGGGACCTAGTCTGGGTCAAAGACTGAAAAAAGAACCCCTTCAGCCTTCCTGGACAGGTCCACATACTGTAATCCTTGTAACTCCTATGGCTCTTAAAGTTGCAGGCATCGTCCCCTGGATCCATCATTCCAGGGTCAAGAAGGCACACCCTGATAAAGAGCAGGACAGCTGGACAGCCCAACCCGTACCCAGCCACCCCTTGAGAGTGTGAGTCGCCTGGGATTCCCGAGCACCAACCTCGTCAAATGCCTGCTGAATGGACCCCTGCTCTTGGTGGATCCTGTGCTTATACAGCCTTCTCACCTTGGTATGTGGAGTTGGACTTGCTGCTGTGGGCCCTGCAGACTGGACTGTTGTGCATAGAGCTCTAATTGCAATTGCTTATTGGTGTATAATAGGATGCTTCTGTGCCTTGATTTGCTTATCCTTTTGTTCCTTGCCCCTTCCCTAGGAGCCAATACCCATCCCCAAAATCTATGGCAGCTGCAAGTTAGTCAAAGCTGGGGCAAACAATCTGTGCTGAATGCTTCAGTCCCATTCTCAGCAGGTGCAACTTCAGCCTCTGTAATATTTGACATTGCAGGGCAATCCAAGATCACGCTCCTTACACCTTGCTTGTTGCCCCGTACCCCCATGCCCCATACCTGCCCCCAGGAGAGGGTATAGGGGCCGCAACTATAGGAGTTATGACAAACACCACTGCCGACACCCCCAAAAGAGTGGAGGATTCTGCTGGTCTTGGAGCTTGTTGGTAGGTGCCACTGCTCCCTGGAAGGGAGTCCCACCAACTTCTCCATATCTCCTACAGAAAATCCTCAGCCCAGCAGGTGCGGCATAGAAACCTGTGACCCTGTAAAACTCACCTTATTAAACATAACCACCAGATCAGAAAATTCCTTTTTAAAGGCCCAAATAGGACTAAAACTAGGAATCAGAATATTCAACCCAGAGGGGCCAGTCCCAGGAGACCTCATACTAGTCCAACTGATCCTAGTAACCCAACCCCCAGAGAAAACCTTGGTGAAAAATATCGGTAAAGCTGCCCAAATGCTAAAAGCCAAAGTTAGAACAGCCCTCCACAACATCTTTTTGAACTAGGTTCGAAATTTCCACCAACTCCTAAATGAATCCTGGCCCAACATAGCTGCATCCTGCTGGCTATGCACTTCCTCAATTCTAACCATCTTCCCCATACTTGTCCTATGGAATGTAACCCTCCTGACCCATGACAGCTCTGCAGTGGGAACCAGGCCCCTCCCATTCTGCATAACCGAACCCCCAGGAAAACTGGCTAACTGAAAAACATAACTACCAGGTCTCCTTCAACTATCCTCCCTCTTGGAAAGGCCAACTGTAACACCACCTGCCCACTCAATGAGACTGAACAGTGTACCGCAAACTCCACCATCTGGATCTGTGGCACCAACGCCTACCAGTGCCTACCCAAGAATGGCCAGGGCCTCTGCTAACTGGCTTGGCCAGTACCATAGTTCTTGGTGTATGGAGATGAATTGCCTGGAGAGCTCTCCTGAGCCAAATGAGCAATACAAGCAATTCTGATACTCTTATGACTAGGAGTAGTCAGGAGCATAGCAGTAGTGGGGACCTCACTCGTAGTTGGTCAGGAGAGCTTACAAACACTAGCATGGGAAATATCAAATGACCTAAAAGAAATATCGGGGCCTCTCAATGGGTTACAAGACCAGATAGACTCGTTGGCAGAAGTGGTTTTACAAAACAGGCAAGGATTAGACTTGCTCACTGCAAGCCAAAAACCATTTAAATCGTGTATACCAGGCATCTGCCAACTGGAACTACTTCCAGTATCTCCTCTCCTGGATTTTTCCATTTATGCCAGTAATAGCCTCAGTCTTTTTCCTCTTAACTTTCACGCCATGCATTCTACAGTACCTAACACAATACATCACTTCCCGCTTAAACACCTTAAAACACCAAATAATGCCTCATGTTAAATATCAGCCCTTGGGGACTATAGAAAAATTCCCATGTTAGCAGATGATGCCCCATAAAGAATTATAAGGGCATCAAAAGGGGGGTATGATAAAGGAAGTGCTGGGACCCTAACCCCCCTCAGCAGAAACCCACAGCTTTAGGAAAATAAACTCCCCTCAGTCCCTTTCTCCTCTCCCCCTCTTTTTCTCCATTGAATCTGGCAGGTAAGCACTCCCTGCCTGCCCCTTTGAATTGAAATTTACAACTCTAAACAGATAATGACTCTTTTCCTCCCTAATGGCCCTCTGCTTTTAGGAAGATAAGCTAACTTTGCTCCTCTGCTTTCTAAGCCTGCCTGCCCGCTTGCTTAGGAATTTGCCTGCTTAGTCTTCCTGTATAAACTTATGAAAATAAAAAAAACAGGGCTCAGAATTTGGAGACTGAATTCTTTTCTGGTCCCATGCATAATAAAACTTTTTTCATCCGTACCCCCAAGAGTGCTGCTTGGGTTTCTTTCTGCCAGCCGCAACATTAGTCGACAGTCTAACTATTTCACTCCCGGGTATTCCATGATCAAATAGTCAATATATAGATCCCTACAATCAGGCTATTTAGATTCCTTTTTTGACTCTCCTGTCTGTTATGGCACCACTCCTACTTTTCTGTGGCAATTAAATGCTGTCCTATGGTCCATAGGACCCCAGGATCAAATTATTCTCATTAAATTTAAGGATAATATTTAAGTGCCAAGAATTCCCACAATAAATTCTGACCTACAGAGAAGAGTGAACACAGAGCTTTTCAGGAGCCCTGTGGCACCTCTAACAAATTTATTTCTCACAGTTATGGTAAAAGATAAGTCCACTGGTACATTCAGGGTGGTTAAACAGGTCTTATATGGTAAATCCATGCTAATATTCCAACTTCCCTAAGCCTTTGGATCTCTTCTTCTAAGTTCAACTAAGACCTTTCTGGCTCATTAAATGTAGGCCAACTTTTTTTTCCATATTTCAGCAAACCATCCAAAGAAAGTGATAAAGCCCTTTCTAACTCCTCAAGTAACAACACTGAATCAACAATCTCTGCTTATTGGGCCTTGTAATGGTTAAGCTAATGTGTCAACTCAGCCAGGTAATTGTGCCCAATTGTTTGGTCAAGCAAGCACTGAGCTAATTGTAATACAAGGACATTTGTGGGCTTTAGCCATCAGTGAGTTTACTGTGAAGTTGGCTAATTACATCTACAATCAACCAGGGAGTTTGCTGTCAGCAATGAGTGATGTTTTATCCAATCAGTTGAATGCCTTAAAAAGGGAAGTAATTTCAGCATTCAGAGAGAATTTCCCAGCTTGTCTTTGGACAGCCAGCATCTCCCAGAAACTCACCAAGGACCTTCATTGGATGTTCATCAGAACCTCTGGTTTGCAGCCTGTGTGTGGAACCTGGACTTGTGCATCCACGTGTTCCCGTGAGAGAATCTTATAAAATATCATATCTCCTTTAATTCTGTTCCCTAGAGAACCCTGACTATTACAGCTTGGTACCAGGAGTGGTTCTTGAGGAACAGAAACTTAAACATGGGATGTCTGAGGTAGTTCTGGGAGTTTTGTAATTAGATCTCTACTCTAATTGGACTCAATGGTACTAATGATTCCCTTTCCAATAATGAAGAGGCCACTAACAGTCCATGGCATGTGTTGGCAATGGAGATATGCAAAATGTCATCACTGGATTCCCCTACTTCCATGCTTGTAAGATGCAAGGATATTGGTGAGAGTGCTTTCAAGACCTTAACAGAGATATGTGGAGCTAAAAGGTAAAATAATGTTGGCTGGCTCCTCCTAGATACTCTGGATACAGTTAGAAAAGAAAGAGATGAACTAAAGGCTTCAAATTTGCAACTTAAGTACCACATGAATGATGTGAAAGTTTCTATGTGTGCTCTGAAAGAAAATCTTGTTTCCTGCAGCCACAAGCTTGAGATATCTGAGAACCAGACTCAGATTCTCATTATATGACTAGCAGAGTTACAAAGGAAACTAAAATCTCAACCCTGCAGGGTATCTGCAGTTAAAGTAAAGGTATTGATTGGAAAGGGGTGGAAACCAGAGGATTGGGATGGAGACATATGAGATGATGATAATATTGGTGGGGACATTGGAACCCTAAATTCTGCTGAGGCTTTACCAAACCTGTGATGACCTGCCCTGTGGAGGCCACATTTATCAACCTTGTATGACCAAGCCTCCAGCCTGCCACAGGGAGTCCAGACCTCCTTCTAGCCCTAAGATAGGTACCAGCCAAACTAAAACCTGCCCTTCCCAGCCTCTGGCCTGCCCCAGGGAGTCTGGACCTCCTCCCACCCCTGAAGAAGTTACCACCCCAACTCCAGCATGCACTGCCCAACCTCCACTATGCCCTGAGGAATCTGCCTTCCAACCCCTGCCTGAATAGATTAATCCTCTCTCACCAGAAGAAAATGCAAAGGAATGTCCTGAGGCCAGTAGCTTGCAAGACATTTCTAATCCTTTTCTTTACCCACCCCCACCACCGCTCTTCTCTTAGAGAGCTATTACTAGACTAAAATCACAAGAAGTCCCCAAAGGAGAAATACAAAGTGTAACCCAGGAGTACGTTATACTCTGAAAGAACTGCATGAGTTTTCCAACTATATCGACAGAAATGAGGGGAATATGCATGGGAGTGGATACTAAATGTATGGGATAATGGGAAAGGAATATAAAATTGTGTCATGCTGAATTATTGATATGGGCCCACTAAGCAGAAATTCTGGATTCAACGCTGTAGCTCAAGGGGTTAGGAAGGGCTCTAACAGTTTGTGAGGGTGGCTGACTGAAACATGAACCAAAAGATGGCCTAGCATGACTGAGGTTGAGATGCCCGATTTTCCAGGGTGTACAGTATAAGAGGGAATTCAAAGGCTTAAAAAGATTGGAATACTAGAATGGATTTATGATTTAAGACCTGCCCACCCACCCCAAGAATGTCCAGAGGGCACACCTTTAACCAGGATTGTGAGGAATCAATTTGTAAGACTAATTCCAACTACCTGAAGAGCTCTGTGGTTGTTCTTCTTTGTAGTCTAGATATTACTGTAGGGAGGGCTGTAATGGAATTAGAATCTTTAAACACTATGGGGATGATCAGATCTAGGCCCAGTAAAAGTCAAGTATCTGCAGTTAATCACCAAAGACAAGGTGGGCGTTTGCTACCGCAATGAAAGGAAGATTCAAAGCAGCACTCTAATTAGTTTGAGTTGCATAGAGTTATCATGTTGGATAATAGATCATGAGGTACCTAGAAGTAAAATAGATGGGCAATCTACTAAATTTCTTCTGGATCGGTATAAGCAGAAGAGTTCTAGGTTGAGTGAACAAAACCCTAATTCAAATCACAGATGCAGAGAATCACAGCCCCTTAATCAATTCCCAGACTTGTGACAGTTTACAGACCCAGAGCCCTTTGAATGATGAGAAAGCCAGGTCCCCTTGGGGAAGAATCCTGTTAAACTGCTAAAAATTTATACCATTTATCTTCCTCCCACCTTTCCCCAAGGAGACCTATGGCTTTTTACCAGAGTAACAATGTGTTGGGGAAAAGGAAATGATCAGATATTTCAGGAATTATTAGGCACTCACTCAGAAGTGACATTAATTCCAGGAGACACAAAACATCTCTGTGGTTCACCAGTCAGTGTAAGGGTTTATGGAGGTCAGGTGATTGATTTAGCTTTAGGTCAGGTCCATCCCACAGTGGGTCCAGTGGGTCCCTGGATCCATTCTGTGGTTATTTCCCCAAATTTAGAATGCATAATTGGAATAGACAGTAACTGGCAGAATCCCCACATTGTATCCCTGACTTATGGAGTGAGGGCTTTTATGGGAGGAGAGGCCAAGTGGAAGCCAGTAGAAATGCCTCTGCCTAGCAAAATAGTAAATCAAAAGCAATACTGGATTCCTGGAGGGATTGTAAAGATTAGTGCCACCATCAATGACCTGAAGGATGCAGTGGTGCTGATTCCCACCACATCCCCATTCAATTCTCATATTTCCTGTGCAGAAAACAGGTGCATCTTGGAGGATGACAGTAGATTATCATAAACCTAACCAAATGGTGACTCCAATTGAAGCTGCTGTCTGAGAAGCTGTATCATTGCTTGAGCAAATCAACACATCCCCTGGTACCTCATATGCAGCTGTTTATCTGACAAATGCTTTTTTCTCAATTGCCATTAGTAAGGACCACCAGAAACAGTTTTCTTTCAGCTGGCAAGGCCAGCAATATACCTTCACTCTCCTGCCTCAGGGGAATATCAGCTCTCCAACTCTTTGTCATAACATTGTCCAAAGGGACCTTTTCATCTCCCCCTCCCACAAGACATCACCCTGGTCCATTATATTGATGATATCATGTTGATAGGACCTAGAGAACAAGATGTACTAAAGACTCTAGGTGTATTGGTAAGGAATTTGCATGAGAGAGAATGGGAGATAAAGCTAACAAAAATACAGGGGCCTTCCACCTCAGTGAAATTTCTGGGTGTCCAGCGGTGTGGGGCATGTCAAAATATCCTTTCTAAAGTTAAGGATAAGCTTTTGAACCTAGCTGTTCCTATGACCAAAAAAGAGGCACAATGCTTAGTTAGTCTTTTCATGTGTTATCTCCAAATCTCTTCAAATTTTGGAGACAACACATTCCTCATTTGGGTGTGCTATTCCAGCCCATTTACCAAGTGATCAGAGAAGCTGCTAGTTTTGTGGATAGACCTTTCTGAGGGAGGAAAAAACATGGAAATTTTTGGGTCCCATGTGAATGCTTACCAGAGGGTAACTTCAGCAGAGGAAGATTTTACTAAGCAAGTGGATTATTAAAATCTATGGATAGCATTCAGCCTCTTTCCCCAGACACTCCTGTCATTGCCCAATGGGTTCATGAACAAAGTGGCTATGGAGGTAGGGATGGAGGTTATGCATGGGCTCAGCAACATGGACTTCCCCGCACCAAGGCTGACTTGGCTACAGCCACTGCTGAGTGCCCAATCTGCCAGCAGCAGAGACCCATACTCAACCCCTGATATGGCACCATGTCCCAAGGTGATCAGCCTGCTACCTGTTGGCAGGTTGACTACATTGGACCACTTCCACCATGGAAGTGACAGCGATTTGTTTTAACTGGATTAGACACATATTCCAGATATGGGTTTGTATTTCCTGCATGCAATGCTTCTTCCAAAACTACTATGTGTGGACTTACTGAATACTTTATCTACTGCCATGGAGTTCCACACAGCACTGTTTCTGATCAAAGAACCCATTTCACAGTTAATGATGTGTGGGAATGTGCACATGCCCAAGGAATTCACTGGTCTTACCATGTTCCCCATCACCCTGAATCAGTTGGATTGATAGAATGGTGGAATGGCCTTTTGAAGAATTTATTACAGTGCCAACTAGTTGGCAGTACCTTGAGGGTTGGGGCAATATTCTCCAAGAGGCATCCACGCTATGATGCTGTTTCTCCCATAACCAGGATTCATGGGTCCAGGAATCAAGGGGTGACAATAGGAGTGACAGCACTCACTATTACCCTTAATGACCCACTAGGAGAATTTTTGCTTCGTGTCCCTGCAACCTTAAGCTCTGCTGGTCTACAGGTCTTAGTCTTAAAAGGAGGAGTGCTGCCACCAAGGAACACAATAATGATTCCATTGAACTGGAAGTTAAGACTGCCACCTGGCCACTTTGGGATCCTCTTACCTCTGAATCAACTGGCAAAGAAGGGAATTAGGGAAGCGGGTGTGGCTCAGTGGATAGAGCC
>JAQZBX010027731.1:0-28189 GCA_029593785.1 Cabassous unicinctus | reverse complement strand
AATCCAGCATATTATCTTCATAAAAACATTTTGAAAACCTTGGATAGAAGGTAACTTCCTCAATACAATAATGGACATATATAAAAAAGCCACAGCTAACATCATACTCAATGGTGAAAGATTGAGCATTTTCCCTCTAAGATCTGGAACAAGACAAGGATACCCAATTTTAATATTATTATTCAAGATTATTTAGAGGTTCTTGCTAGAGCAGTTAGGCAAGAAAAAGAAATAAAAAGTATCCAAATTGGAAAAAAAGTAAAACTATCACAGTTTGGAAAGTCCTGAAAAATCTACGACAAAGCTACTAGAGCTAATAGATGAGTTTTAAAAAGTGGCAGATTATATGATGAACATGCAAAAATTGGTAGTGTTTCAATATACTAGTAATGAACAATCTCAGGAGGAAATCAAGAAAAAAATTCAATTTACAGTAACAACTATAAGAATCAAATATCTAGGAATAAATTTAACTAAGGATGTAAAGGACTGGTACAGAAAAAAACAAACAACACTGCTAAATATTCCAGAACTAAATAAATTGAAGGTATTTCATGTTCAGGTTTAGAAGACTAAATATCATTTTTCTACAAAAACAGATTTGCAGATTCAATGCAATCACAATAAAATTTCCAACAGAAGATTTACAGACATGGAAAAGCCAATTATCAAATTTATTTGGAAGACTAAGTGCCACCAAATATCCAAAAACATCTTGAGAAAGAACAAATTTGGAAGACTCGTAATACCTGACTTTAAAGCATATTATAAAGCTACAGTGGTAAAAAAAAAAACAACAACAAACAAAACAAAACAAAACAAAAAAAAAACATGGCATTGGCAAAAGGATATATATATTGACAATGGAATATTATTTCTCCAATATAACTTAGTTATAGTCAACTATAAATCTCCTAATCATGATGTTTCCACTGCTTCTATTTTAATATATAATTTTCATAGTACTTGTTAAGTATATTTCTCAGAGACTTAAACCCTTTGGATTGTTCTTATTCCCAGTTTATCCCTGAAACCCAGCAAATACATGGTGAGCTCCTACTCTCTAGTTCTTTGGGCCTGCCCTGGACAAGCAAGAAATTATGATGATGGACCAGACCCATTCCAAAAGGAAGGATTATCTTCAAATGCCAGCAAAACAGTTCCATTTTTCTTTCTAATATCTACATTCATAATGTCATTTGATATTATGAGGTCATAATATCTACATTCCTTCTCAGCCTGAGGCAGACAGATTAGATGTCATACCAAATTCCTCAAGATTGAAGAATAAACAAAATTAAGTGGGAGAGAGTGTAATTGCTGGCTAAATTTGATATATTGCTCAATTAGTTATTATCTTTCATTAGCTGAGTAACTTAAAACATTGATATAAAAATAAATTCAATAAATTTACTTTGAACTTGTAACATTAATGTAAAGGTGGTGGTCACCAAAGGTTCTGAGCTGAGGGAAAAGAAAGAATAGGTGGAACATAGGGAATTTTGGGTAATTGGAATTATTCTGCATGATATTCTAATGATAGATACAGGCTATTACACATTTTGTCAAAACCTATAAAATTGTGCGAGGTACAATAAAAACTATAGTGTAAATTATAGACCATGGTTAGTAGCAATGCTTCAATATGGGTTGATCAATTGTAACAAATATACCACACTAATGAAAGATTTTGTAAATGGGGAAACTGTGGGAGGGGGAGGGGGTTGAGTATGTGGGAATCCCCTATATTTTTGATGTAGCATTTATGTAATCCAAAGATTCTCTAAAAAGAAAATAAAAATGAGCAGGTATATCATGGTCATAGCAACAAAAGGGGCAACATTATCTGAATAGTAATGTGGAATAAATAAACTGATTTTCACTTCTCAATCATTGAAATATATTTCCTGGGTGATTATAGATCTGAATATAAAACAAATTCATAACAGTTCTAGAATAAAACAAGTATAACATCTTCATTACCCAAAGACTAGTATATCCCAATATTTTTCTTGGAGAAAATGAGGAAAATTATACTTCTGCAATATCCTCCAGTAATCCTTTATTTCTTCTTCACCCTTACATGAAATGTGAGAAAGTCACATTACAAGATTAATGCATTATTTTATATTTTATTATGATTTGAAGCATTGTGTACAATGTACTTCATAACATGTAATACATTCTGCTTTTATTTTCCATAAAATTTAAAATTCATATTGAAGTTTTCATTAGATATGTTTGTCCAGGGAAACAGAAACAAAATGATATAATTTGAAATTTATTGTAGGATTTGGCTTGTGCAACTATGGGAATGTAAGATGTAAGCTGCAATCTAGGAATGCTGATGAAGGTATTTGATGAATTCCACAGAAGAAGCTGGCTGACATGTATAGATGGAATTTCTTTCCTCTGATCGCTGAAATCTTAATTTCTTTTTTTAAAGGCTTCAACTGATTGGATGAGACTTTGCGCATTTTTGAAGGCAATCTCTTTAGTTGATTGTAGATATAATCAGCTATAGATGCAATCAACTTACTGTTGATTTTAATTCATAAAATATTCTCACTGTAACCATCAAGCCAGTGTTTGCTTGATAAAACAACTGGATTCTAAAACTTGGCCAAATTGATCATATGCTTAACCATCATAATCCATCCATTGTCAAGAAAAGTCATATTTTCTCCTTACAATATTTAATTGTACATACAACTGGAAACGCACTGATTTTCTCCAGAAGATGGTGCAAGTTCTTGGGTAACAGTCACTCTTAAACTTGAAATACTATTACTTAAATACTATGGCATAGTTTAAGTCAACTTCTGAATATGATTAGGGGATAATATAGGAAACAAAACAAAGATATTTGATTTTTGCATACATATATGCATATTAATAACAAAACAAGGAATGAATATTCATATCCATTATTGTTCTCATCTCTGTAACTAGTCATGTGGTCACAGCTTTTTCTTTCACTTCCCATTACAAATTTGCTTTGCCCTAAGCAAGCACCTCAGCTGGCTGTGGTTCTTTGCCTGATGGGGTGGCACACACCTTCATTCCTGAACTTTCTGGACTATTATTAGCCCTGCCAGGATTGGGTTGTTGCAGTTTTACTTTGACTCTAATCATACTTCACAATACAAAGGGTGGCCCTAAACGTTCTCATGTGTTCAAAGCAAACTCTTCTTTAAGTCCATTGTATAGAAGCAGTCCTATTTCCCCCATGATTATCAGGATCAGTCATCTAAGCCAATACAGTAATTACCTTCCTTACCTGTTGTTTCAGATGTATGATGATCCCCAAGTGGTCGGGTAGCAATCTTAACTCTGAGTTTGCTAGAATCATTGTTCTGCCTCCTGATAGGAGTACTACTCCTTTTGGAATGAAGACCTGTTGACCGGCACATTTTAAGAATGCAAGGACAGGAAGCAAAATTGTTTTTGTGAACTTGTAAATTTTTGCTATGAGAGAAAGAGCACCATAGAGTAGACACTGATTTAGACCATATACAGCCACTTAGAGAACAATTCCCCAACCTGGCAGGTTATTTGTCATCCAGTTGCTCCTTAATTGAGACTTCAAAAGGCCATTTCACAATTGTATTGATCCAACAGTTTATGGATAAACATGGTAACACTAGTGAATTCTGTGAGCATGTGCCCATTTCTGCACTTCATTGGCAATGAAGTTTATTCCTTGATCAGAATCAATGCAATATGGAACACTATGTTGCTGGATAATGCATTATGTAAGTACATGTATGGTGGTATTGGCAGATGCATTGTGTGCAGTTGAGAGTTTGGAGTCAAAACTACTTCTAAGACTAGCTCTGCCATTACTTGAAATGTAAGCTTGGGTAACAGAAGTAAACTCTGAATATGAGAACACAAGATATTAAAGCCTATTAAATGCAGCAAAAGCATTGCTAAGAGGGAAATTTATAGGCAGAAATGCTTATAGTAATAAAGAAGAAAGAGCTAAAATTGAAGACCAAACTGTAGACCCAGAAGAACTAAAAAAGTAAATAAACCAACAAGTTAATCGCAAAGCAAGCAGAGAGAAGGAAATAAAGCTTAGAGCAGAACTAAATGAAACTGAGAGAGAGAGAAAAAAACACTAGTAAACATTAATAAAATCAAAAGCTGGTTTTATGAGAAGACAAATAAATGGAAAAACCCTTACCTAGATTAACAAAGAAAAAAAAGAGAAGATGCAAATACATAAAATAATAAATAAGGAATGGGATATCACCACTGATCCCACAGAAAAAAAAAAACAATATCATATGAGAATAATTTGAAAAATTGTATGCCAACAAGATAGATAAATTAAATGAAATGGACAAATTTCTAGAAACACTCAAGCAGCCAACATTGATAAAAGAAGAAATAGATAAACTTAACAGAAATATCACAAGTAGTGAGATGGAAATTGTCATTAAAAACCTCTCAAGTAAGAAAAGTCCAGGACGAGATGGCTTCAGAGGTGAAATCTAACAGTCATTCCAGCAAAAACTAGCACCAATCTTGCTTAAACTATTCCACAAAATAAAAGTGGAGGGAACATTGCCAAACTAATTCTATGAGGCCAACATCATCTTAAAACCAAAGCCATTTAAAGATGCAACAAGTAAAGAAAACAAAATACTTGTTAATTGCATTCAACAACACATCAAACAAATTATACACCATGACCAAGTGGGTTTCATCCCTGGTATGCAAGGATGGTTCAACTTAAGAAAACCAATGTGATACACCACATTAATGGATTAATGGGAAAAAACAAATAGATGATCTTCACTATTGATACAGAAAAAGCAGTTGTCAAAATACAACATCCTTTATTGATAAAAACCCTATAAAAATAGGAATACTGGTAAAGTTCCTCAATGTGATAAAAGTGATATATGAAAAGTCCACAAGTAGCATCATAATCAATGGTGAAATGCTAAGGTTTTTCCCTCTAAAATGTGCAATAAGACAAGGATGCCACTCTCACCTCTTCTATTTAATATTGTGCTAGAAGTACTTGCTCAAGCACTGAGGCAAGAAAATGAAATAAAATGCATCCAAATTGGAAAGGAAGAAGTGAAAATTTCACTACTTGTAGGTCACATGTTCCTCTGTATAGAAATCCCTGAAAAATATACAACAAAGCTTCTAAAGCCGATAAATGAGTACAGTAAATTGACAGGATATAAGATCAACACTCAAAAATCCCTAAAATTTCTGTACACTGCTGAGAAATCTGAAGAAGAAATTAAGAAAAATGTCAGTTTACAACAACTAAAAGAATCAATTATCTAGAAAAAATCTTAATTTATAATGGACTTGTACACAGAAAGATTAACAACATTGATAAAGATAATCAAAGAAGACCTATGAAAATGGAAGAATATTACATGTTCATGGATTGGAAGACTAACATCATTAAGATGTCTTTCCAACCCAAATTGATTTACAGATTTATCAGAATCCCAATAAAAATTACACCTGCATTTTTTTTAGTAATTTAGGAAAGCTAATTGTGAAATTTACTTGGTAGGAGAAGTTTCATCCAATAGCAAAAAACATATTTGAAAAGAAAAATGAAATTTAAGGAATCATGCTACCTGACTTTAAAGCTTACTTAAAAGCTACAGTAGTCAAATTTGCATGGTTTTGCAACAAGGATAGACATACTAACCAATAGAACCAAATTGAGAGTTCTGATATAGATCCTCATATACATGGTCAACTGATATTTGACAAGGCCACTAAATGCACTCAACTGGTTCAGAATGTCCTCTTCAACAAATGGTGCTGGGAGTACTGGATATCCACAGCCAAATAATGAGAGAGGATCACCATCTCATGCCCTAAATAAAAATTAACTCAAGATGGATCAAAGATATAAATATAAGAACCAATATGATAAAACTCCTAGAAGATAATATAGGGAAGCTTCTATGAGCTCTTGTCACATGAAATCATTTCATAAACTTTGCACCCAAAGCACAATAACAAGAGAAATAAAAGATAAATGGGACCACCTCAAAATTAAAAACTTTTGTGCTTCTAAGGAGTGTGTCAAGAAAGTGATAAGGGAGTCTACTAAGTAGGAGAAAATATTTGGTAAATACTTATCTAATAACAGCATAATATTTAACATACATAAAGAAATTCTACATCTCAAAAACAAAAAGACCAACAACCCAATTAAAAATAGGCAAGAGACTTTAATAGGCACTTTTTCAAAGAGGAGTTACACATGGCTAAAAGTCCATGAAAAGATGTTCAACATCTCTAGCTATTAGGACATGCAAATCAAAGCTACAATGAGACATCATTTTACACCTGTTTGGTGTCTATTTAAAAATAGTGTACTACAAGTTGTCAAGAGGATGTGGAAGATTGGGAAACCTCATCCACTGCTGGTGGGATATAGAATGGCACAATCATTTTGGAGGACAGTTTGGTGCTTCCTCAAGAAGCTAAATATAGTATTGCCCTATGATATAGTAAACCCACCCCTGGGGATATACCCAGAAGAATTGAAAGCAGGGACATGAACAGATATGGGTACAGCAATGTTCATAGTGGCATTTCTCATTATTGCCAAAAGTTGGAAGTAAACCAAATGTTCACCAACAGATGAAAGGGTAAGAAAAATGGGCAACACCCATGATTAGTTAGAAGGGAGTGGTTTGGTAGTAGAGGGGGTGATAGTGATGCAGGGACATGAGTGAGGCTGATGGAGATATAATGTGAGTGTGAGCGGTGAGGATGTTGGGATGGACTATACATGGAAATGAGAGGAAGACTGGAGGAAGGAATACTCTGGGGTTTTTAGGTCCGTGGTTGAAACTACAATGGTGGGGATGCTTTTATTCTTGCAAATATGGCTAGGGAGGGTCACTGATGCAGGGTGGTTGTGGTAGAGAGTTATGTGGATAACAGTTTACCTGGGGCATGCTTCTATGAAATATGAAAGTGTTAATTTGGCTTGGTTGTTATCTCAGTTGGTGGAGACCCACACAATAAACAAACAAACATTAAATTCCCATCCTGTGGAGTCCTGCTACATTCTCAAATAGAGGGTAAAGAATATGTTGAGTATACACACAGAGCCCAATAAAAGAAAGAGAACCATCTGTCAAGCTCTCAACATTAATCTACGTAACTAAAAATTTTATTCTTCAAATATTGAAACTTAGTCCTTGCCATATGTTCTGATGGGAAGAGGAAGGAGGAATGGGTGAAACACTGAAAATCTTTGGGTCATTGGAGTTGTTCCACATGATCTTGCAATGATGGATACAATCTATTTTACATTTTGTCAAAACCTATAAATGAATACAGTGTATAATGTAAACAATAATGTAAACAACTGGCCATGGTTAGTAGCAATGCTTTGATATTTGTTCATTGAGTGTAACAAATATACTATATTCATGTAGGATATTATTGGTAGGGGAGGATGTGGGGGAAAGGAGTAGGGTGTATGTGAATCCCTGTATTGTCTGTGTTACTTTTATGTAACCTAAACTTTCTTGGAAAATAAAGTGGAAAATATATAGCACACTGGGGGAACACACAGAAGAAACTGTAAATATACATGAAAGAAAGCAGATCTTCTGGGCAGGAAAGGCATAATGCAAAGAATTATATTATTTTTTCTTTTCCTTTTCTTTTTTAATTTTTAATTTTATTTTTGTTAATTTTTGTTGGCTTTGTTTTTGGCAAGGTTTTGGGTTGCAGAGGTGCTACAACTGTTGTAGGGTAGGATCACTGGTCTGGGTTCTGTCATGGGGGGATGTGTGTGTGGGGTGCACCTAGGGCATGCCTCTGTGGACTGTGTGTGTGCACATATGATCATGGGGTGTTGTCTCAGTTAGTGGAGACCCACAGAATTACTGATGGAATATTGAATTCCCATCCTGGAGACTCCTGCTACATTCTCTCATAGAGTGGTGAAAATCTCTGAGGCGCTGGGGCAGTTTCTAGCAAAGGAGGGCAGACCATTGTGCCAAGACCTTGATACTGATTCTTGCAATTATGAATATTGTTCTTGTGAAATTGAAACAAGGCCTAGTAATACATAGTTCCTAAAGGTTACCTCCTGAAAGCCTCCTTATTGCTCAAAAGCAGCCTCTCTCTAAGCAAATTCAGTATATAAATTCCCTCCCTTATCCCAATGTGGGATATGACTCCCTGGCATCGAGGGACTAATACCAAGCACCAACTAATGATGCATTTGGAGAAAGACCTAGACCAAAAGGGGGAAATAATGAAAGCAAAGGAGTTTTTATGGGTAAAAGATTTCGAAGTGTGTTGGGTTGTCATTCTACTGTTAGAATGATGCAAGTCTCAGGAGACCCTCACTGTCTGCCACAGTAAACAGTGTCTCATGAAGGGGTGCTCATGGGGGTTCTTTAGACATCTAGACACTAAAGATAAGTGAACAACCATCAGAGTGCCTTACCTTGGAATATATGATAACCCATCTCCCCCAATGTATCAAAGTTAGATTCATTTACCATTTTCCTATATGTAGTTCTTCTCCCTTATTTACTTGAACCTATAATTAACACTATACTCATTAAAGATATGTCCCAGAGACTTAATCTTCTGGCTGTTCATATGTCAGGTGAGGTGAGCCCTGAATCTTAGCAGAGTTGCAGCCAACACCTACTCTCCAGTTCATCAGACTCATCCAGGACAACTAACAAAAGGATGATGATTGACAAAACTCATCCCAAGAAGCAGAAATATCTGCAGTTGCAAGCAAGAGAGCTCCATCCATCTGCCCAATGACATCTAAGCTCCCTCTCAATCAGAAACAGAGTGGGCATCACCATCCCCAAATCCTCAAGATAGAGGAACAAACAAATAAAAGGGGGGAATGCAACTATGGACTAAAGTATACTACTCATTATTCTAGTAAGGAAAGTAATTTTAACATTAACATAAAGACACTGGTCATCAGAAGTTCTGAGGAGAGGGAGAAGGAAGAATAGGTTTAACATGGGGCATTTTTTAGACATTGGAATAATTATGCATGGTATTGAAATGACAAATACTAGTCAATATATATCTTGTTAAAACCCATAAAATTGTTTGGTGCAAAGTGTAAAACATAATGTAAACTCTAGACCATGCTTTGTTGCAAAGCTTCAATATATGTTCATCAATTGTTACAAATGTAACACACTAATGAAAGATATTCTTAAAGGCTGAAAGTGTGGGAGGGGGAAGGGATAGGTATATAGGAATCACCTATATTTTTAATGTAATATTTATATAATCTAAAGCTCCTAAAAATAAAGAATTAAAAAGCCTTCAGTATTTCTTGGTGGACAATTTGCAAGCTGGACTAATTATGTGGAGGGAAAATCGTCCCAAATTTGATGAAATCCATGAACATATACATACAAAAATCTCTACAAAGTTCAAATCAGATAAAATCAAAATAATTCACACTGAGACACATAACAGTCAAATTTTTGAAGTCCTAATGCACTGTGAGAATACTAAAAGTAGAAAGAGAGTAGTGAATCATCATATAAAATGTATATACAAATAAGATTAAATGCCTATTTTTTTCTTGTTGTTAATTCAAAAGACCCTTTTGTATTTTTTAGAATATATTTTTATTACAGAAGTTGTGAACTAAGTGCCTACTTTTAATCAGAAATCATATAGGCCAGATAACTGTGTAATGACAGTTTTAAAATTCTAAAAGCAAATATTGGAAACCAAGAATTCTATATCCAGCAAAACTGTGTGTCACAAATGGTGATGGTCATGGTGCCATTACCAGTAGATACATCCTAAAAGAAAAATAGAACACTAAAATGATGCCTTTTGGGTGAATACAAAATAAAGGGACTTAGATAATAACTGGAAGCTGCGGAAGAATAAGCAACCAAAATAAAGGTACAAATGTGTAAACATAAATTTTAATATTGTTAAATACCTAATTTGTACATCTTTTTATTTATCCCATGATATTGCATACAAATGCATAGACATAATAATATTTCTGTGTTATTGGGCATACAATTTTTAAAGATATCATTTGTGACAAGAATAAAATAAAGATGGAAACATGAAGGTGTATAAGAACAGAGATGAACTTACGTTGATATCAAATCCAACTAGGTTTCATAGATTTAGGATATTGAATGTAAACTCACATCAACCAAAAACAAAGTATCTGAAAAATAAATATAGACTAGGAAATTAGAAAGAGATCAGAATGTTTGACAATAAAAGATCAACTAAATGCAAGAGAAGGCATTGACAGAGAAAGTTTAAACAGACAAAGAATAATTAGCAAAATAGCTGATATAAGTCCTGTCTTATCAGTAATTACATTAATGTAAATGGACTAGACACTCCAATTAATCCAAATAGATGGGCAGAATGGATTTTTAAAAATCATGGCACTACTATATTACTTTCACAAAAGAATAATTTTACTTTGTAAGTGAAAGGATGTAAAAATATCTAATGCAAATATTAACTAACAGATAGTTTACTAAGCAATTGCATCACTGAAGTCATGAAAGCTTTAACAAGCCATAACTTGTTCAGAAAACTGCATTCACTTTAGCATGAAATAAATATAAAGTTCTAGGTAAAGAATTCCAATATATGAATCTGGAGATGTATGGTTGTCTCAGCTGATAGAGAGGATTGCATACCATTCTAAGGAAAGTGATATAATTAACATATATTTTAGTAAGATCGCTCCAGGAGCACCTTCAGGCCAGCAAGGAAATAAAGAGGTAAAGAAAAGAAACAGCAACCATTTTTAGAAAGTACATTCACATTAACACAATCAACCAAGATTCAACTGAGGAAATTTGAGCTAATCAGGGTCCTTGAAATGCCAATGAGAGAGGAAGAGCATTTAAATTTCCCCACATTGTTACTGTCACACTGTATTCATTACTGAAATGAAGAGACAGCAATTTTACCCAGTTCTTGGTCATGATTGGTAACCAGGAACCAGGGGCACCAATATTTGCTCAGTAGTTTCACAGATCCATCATTACCAGAAACCTCTCTTCTGCTTCTTTTTATAGTCTCCCTCCAAAAAGTAACTAGGAAGTCATGTTTGCCTAATTTGGTAATAAGTATAAAGTGGGTTCTAATTTTTCCATCTCCCATTTCTATTTGCCCAAGAATTGTGCCTAAATCTAATTTATCATTCATTCCTCTATCTCACCTGTGTAATGCCATATACAAATATATGTTGAGGTGATCAACAGAAAGTCCAGAGAACATTTGAAATATCTTTGTAATCTATAATCTCTCCATAAATAAATGTTTTAAAGATAAAAAAAATAATTCCAATATGTATTAAAGAGGCCAAATGCTCACTTCCCTGCTTGATTCAAGAAAATGGCCAAAGTCCACATTTAAACACCACATTAGATTCTCTGATCACAGGCCTTGAGGTGAGAGTTTGTCATTCAAAGAAGCAGGGCACATGCACAGCCATTAAGGAATCATCAAAGAAATTATAGTAAATTCACCCCATTTCCATAGGTGAAGGTCAAATGATGCAGGGGTTGCAAATGGTGTCCAGGAGGGGCAACATAGGTGGCTTCACCGGTCTTTTTCTCATGTGTAACAGACACTGATCAGGGTTGATAGTTTTCCAGCCTGATCTGCCTGTAATTTTTGATATTATATGATTAACATTAGATGTGGGAAATTTTTAGACTTATGAACAGTGCAGATAAATCGACCTCTTCTACCAACCTGGTTCAGTAGAATTATGAGGGTATCAGTGGCTACTTGGCATGCAAAATTTGAATGTCTTTCCAAAGATTAATGTTGAACCAGAGGAAGACGTGTTAATGAGTCACTTCCTGAAGTATCACGAAGATAAATCAAGGACCCATCATGCAAAACATAAACCTGTCATATTTTCTTCATAGTGGTGTAAGAACTTCTAATTCATTAAAGAGAATTCCACCAAATTCTTATATCTATCAGTTTATATTAACACTGAGGAAAATAATTACATATATGTATCTTTAAAAAATTATAATAGAATTAAACTGAAGATTCTTTTTCCCTTCCTTTAGATCCAACCATCCTTAAGCATTTTTTGTTCTATTGTAAATTAAACACATTGAAAGAAATATTACTTGTATGAAAACTGCTATGCTGAATGATAATTTCCAGTTAGGAAGTTTCCATTTTCATTTCTACAACTTAACAAAATTTCCATATTGCACACATTAATGGTATATATATGGCCTTTATATTTCTAGAAAAATAACCAAAAAGAAAATAAATATGATTTTTGAAAATACATTTATTTGTGTCAAAATTCAAATTTTATATTTTTAATATTAATTTTAGTTCCTCCCTATTAAGCATGGAAATATATATTTTTTATAATTGAAAACATTGCTGACTGTATGTGGACCTGAATCTTTGGAAATATAGTCCACATCTTCAAGAGATGATTCCCTGAATCAGCCTTCTAAGGGCTCCCATCACCTCCTTGTTTCTCACGCTATAGATGACAGGGTTGAGCATGGGGGTGAGGATGGTATAGAAGACAGCCAGAACCTTGTCCTCTGTTGGAGATCTGAGGGATCTTGGGCATAGATAGTTATAAACAAATGGCACATAGTAGAAAGTCACCACAGTGAGATGGGTACTACATGTCAAATAAGCCTTCTTTCTCCCTTCCACTGACTGCATGTGGTGATTAGCAAGGAGCACCTGGGCATAGGAGCATGCTTTAATGATGAAAAGAAACATGAGGGAGAGAGCAATGCTCCAAATACTGTGTACTCATAGACTGAGGTGTCCATACATGCCAGAGTCTGCATGGCTGGTTCATCACAGAAGAAATGATTAGTGTTCCTGGACTGGCAATAAGGGATGTGGAGTGCATATGCAGTGTGGGCACAGGCACTGATAGAGCTCATTATCCAAGATCCTGTGATCATCAGCACACAACTCGTTTGTTCATACGCATAGAATAGTGTAGAGGAAAGCAAATAGCCACATAACGGTCATAGGCCATTTATATTAAGAGGAGAGCTTCTGCACCTTCTAAAGTCAAGAGGAAGAAGCTCTGAACCCCACACCCAATTTAAGAGATAGACTTGTTGCCAAACACATAACTGGAAGCCATCTTGGGGACAATGGTGCAGATATAGTTTAGATCAACCAGTGAAACCTGACTGAGTAGGAAATACATACGGGTATGGAGATGTTTGTCCAGAAAAATTAGGAGGATCATGGAAAGGTTGACAATCAGAGACATTAGAAAAATGAGAATGACAAGAATAGAGGGGAACAGACCAATTCTTGATGGTGGAAACAATCCCAATAAGATGAAATCACTTCATGTTTGATTTTAATATTCCATTGTACAGCCATTTGGGATTATCCTAAAGGCAGACAGAAGAGTAAATAAGGTACAGAACATTAAGCTATTTTTAATTTAATTCTTTAAACAATCAGACTGAATTATTCGTGAAAATCTACATCTCTAAATTGAAGAAATAGCTTATCTATTTTGAAAACAGAAAAACACCATTTGTTTTTTGTTTCACAGATAAAAACTTGTGGAGACAACATTTATGACCAAAATATTTTATGACATTCCTGGAGATATAAGAAAAAATTTTCTATAATGATATTATATTACATGAATGTTTTATTGCCTTCTATTAATTCAGTTGTCATCAAGATGAGACATATACTTAATCCTTATGCATTGAAAAGCAATGTAAATGCAAAAATTATAAACCCATATTATGAATGAAATTATATAACCTGGGGAGCAGATGTGGCTCAAGTGATTGACCACCTGATTTTCACATGGGAGGTCCCAGGTTCAGACCCTTGTGACTCTTAAAAACAAACAAACAAAACATCCCACAAATAACAAGAAAACAAATAAAAACCAACTCAGCGGATCCAATGTGGCTCAGTGATTAAGTGCTGGCTTTCCACATTTGGGGTCCAGGGTTCAATTCCCAACCTGGTATCTCAAAAAAAAAAAAGTGTAACGCTTAAGAGATGATTTTTTTCCCCTGCATTCATACGCTAAGACTTAACTCTAAAATTACATCAATCTTTCCACTCACTGTAAGGAACACTCTTATTCTTGAGTATTCCTTACATTTTTAAAGTCAAATCAAGTTTCTAAGAAGTCAGGCATCATTCCTTGACTTTTCTCTTCTGAAATACACCATGAATACTTATGGCCAAGTACAATTTAAACAAAGACTTATTAATTAATATTCAAAATTTCACATCTCTCCACTGTGTATTCTCCTTTGCCCCCTGTATCCAATTTCTGAATGCTCTCTTTAAATCAGATCCTCTACCTGAAAGTATTTATGACACATTCATTGTATTTTCCATAACTCTTTTCCAGCTCTCCCCATATAGGAAATATACTCTGACTTTGATTCTCTTATGTGTAACTAATATTTTATATTTATTTATGTTACCTTTTTTACTCATTCCTAGTTCTCCATTATTTTATAAAAAGCTCTTTCAAATTACAGATAAGTAAGTTTAAACACATGTATTTATCAATTCTTTTAAAACCCAGCATGAATTATGATGCAGAGATAAATGTCATTTTTTAAAATAAGATTGAGAATGAAAGAAAAGAAGATAATGGCTAATTTCTTTTGGAAGGAAGAAGAATTGAGCAAAGACAACAATATTCCATGAGTCTTCTGGATGAATCCAGTGAGGGGAATTCTCTTCCAAAGGGAACACCATCTGAAGGTAATTTTTATAGGCCATGTCACAAATACTTTTAATGATTCAATATTAAAAATTCTCCTAGAACCAAAATTAGCAGAATTTTGAGGATTCCACATGAAAGAGGGAGATCCATATACAAATGCATACACACACAGGGACACATGCAAACACATACACACTGAAACAAAAATTAGTGGGAAAAATATGGATTAGAAAGGTAAATTTTAAAAAGAAATTAATATATTCAGAGAAGTATGAGAAACTATTAAATTTACAATATAAATTATATGCTATGTAAAATTAAGTTTGAAGTAACTATAATTGTTCTTGGAAATTTAAAATAAAACACTTGATATAAAGGATTCAATGAAAATTTTGAGAGATGAACTGGAGAAAACATCCCATAAAGATAAAAAAGCAACACAAGAACCGCAATATTAAATATTGAACTATGGGGGAAAAAGGGAAAAAAGGGAAAATAATAATGGTAAAAATTATCAAAATAAAACATTTTCCAGAAGTTAAATATATGAGCCACAATATTCAAATATTGTGCAAAGAACAGAAAAATAAATGAGCATTATTTGATTGAAATATTTGTCTTTGAAAATTCTAAATTTATTCTGGAGACATTTAATTTAAAATCCTCTATATTAGGTATAAATAATTATTGAGAAAAATAAAAATATTAAAGATAAAATTGAAAGAAGTATATATGCATATATCAATATATATGAGAAATAAAATTAATAAGTTTTAGAAAAATGTTACCAGCAATAAACTCTAGAAGATAAAACACCCATTCTCCCTGAGACAGTTATTGATATGCTGCTATGTCAAGAGAATGAGGGAAATGGTGGGAGGTGGTGATGAGGGGAGGGGATATTCCTTCCACAGTCCTCTCACTTATGGGGTGGTACTAGGTATTTAGGAATCAAGCATTAGAAGATACACATATTCTTTGAAAACATAGGGGTAAATATGGGAGAAAGTGTTAAAGTAATTGAATTTTGTTTCAGAATGAGGTGGGTTTATTCTGTCTCATTGCATGTCAAACCGATGAGAGTTTGGGGTCAAAACAAAATCCAATTCAAGCTCTGTAACTCACTAGATGTTGGTGATTTTAACTGTCTGAGCCTGTATCTTATGAATAGAACAGATATAGAGATGTGGGTTTTTACAAGGTATATAGGAGTTAATATATAATGACTATTTAACAGGTGTCTGAGCAGAAGATATTATTGAAGAGTTGCTGTAGTTTTTGCCATCTTCAATACTGCCATTGTCATCACCATCAAAATAAGCAACATCAGTATTTTTCATACTCTTGTCATCCAATAAAATTGTACCCTGATGTAGTTTTCAAAATTTCTTTCTATCCCATTCCATTTGATTCTCACAAAAGCTCTTCTAGGTGGCTAATGCAGATATTATGATTGCTTCACTGGTAGTTTCATGATATTTATAGGAAATATATGTTCTTTGAGAGTATAATCTAAAAATATAATACACTATAAGTTGGTGCAATTTGTTTTTTAAAAACTGGACAATAAAATGTTCATATTCCTATGATTGCTACTGATATTTTTAAATTTAGATATTTCATTTCTGCACAGACAGGTAATTTTAGCCATTCTTATTTTTCCTCCAAATAAGTTCCATTTTCATATTGTCATATAAATCTAGAAATGCAGATTTAATATATATAATATCCAAATATTTAATTAGAAAGTGAGAATTCCTGTATGACAAACCGCAAGTAAGAAGCAGCAAGAAGATAACTTTGGATGTCATGTAACTACCCTTTGCAACTTGGCAGAATTAAAAAAATGTAAGTAGAAAATAGAGAATACTCCCTTCTACAAATTGTTGTGGAGGATTGGCATGCTAAAGTGCTAGATTTTTTTGCCTTATTTTCCTTGTGACCCAATTAAATCTGACTCCAGTATGACCCGGCAGTCTCTCTTCCAGTGATCTCATCTCCTTTCCAATCCAGATAATACAGATATAAGTTAGCTCCAAAACAATATATGTTGTCTGTAGTTCATACTCTAAAGATTTCTGTTAAATATCGTAAAAATGTAGCCAAAGTCCCTCCAAGTGAACTTCAAAATTTCAATTCCAAACTGCACCATCTTTAACATAGATTATGTCATTCATTTCTTAAAGTGATCATTAAAAACTGAATCATTTTAATAGAGACAGTAATCCACATTGCTAAAGGATCAATAAGGAGAACAAATATGAATGTAATTATCTCACATGCCTGCATGAAAACACTTCTATTCCTGGAGAAAACAAGACCATGGTATTAGTAAAATTTTAAAGCATTCTTAAATTGGCTGCACTCTTCTTCTCCTTTGTAACACAATGCACATTCCCTTCCTTCATAAAACCTATTTATGTTTCAAGTTCTCCTTAAATAAGTAAAAAAATTGTAAATTATTTTTTTTTAAATGATGGCCAAATAAATTATACTTTCATTTCAGTTTTCATTTTAGGTTAAAAAACTTTTGTTATGTAACTTGTCATATACTATTTTTGTCAAGTGACCATATTTCCATGAATAGAGTAACTTTAAGGATAAGATTGAGTCTCATTTACCATGAATTCAAGAAACTAAATCATGGATAAAATCAACCATTTACAGTATTTTCAATTTCACTATCTTTTATCATCATTTCATGGTCAGTTAATCACAATCACACCCGTTCTTTCAAGAATTGTAAAATGATATGTTTCAGGTATGAAAAGTCTTCATGTCTTGAAAAGTGTGCAATTGGTCATGGACCCATTTCTTTTATATATATATGCATGTGAGCATGTATGTATTTGTCTATGTGTTTTAAACCACTTTAACAAAATAAAATTTTCCTCTAAAAGTCTAATGGTTAATAAGATTCCAGAATTTATCAATGACATGCTAATAACTTAAAAATGAGTTTTTTTAACTAATATTAATGAAAGTTCATTTAAGCATTGGATGAAAATCTCTTTTCTTATTTGATGAATAAAAAGAAAGATACGATTAATAACTTTTAATATCTTTTCACTCTCCAAACTCACTTCTTCAATCAGTTCATAATAGTCTTCTAGTCATCATATGAACAATGTCATTTTTCAGGTAAAACTCCTTGATATTTTTCTAACAAAATACATATTCCTCTATCATTTTTGCCCTTAACAATTTAGATACTGTCATGGAGACTCAGTAGTTTCCAGGATTCCAGAGCTCATTATCTACAGATTGATTGTGTTACTTGCTTTTTTAGTGTTCCCTTGGGATTGTCTACTGAGAATTGGAAAATTTAGAGATATAAGACAGGATGGCTTCAGGCCAAGATTGGTCAAGAGTTCTGATATTTTTTCTGGATGTTTTCACACATTTGTAAAAGGACAGTTCAGTGGTAGAAAGCAGCAAAAATACACATTCATATCTATATCTATATAGCAGCTATATCTATATCTATATCAATCAATATTTATATTTACATCAAAAGAAATTCTTGACTTCTGAAAATAATACACAATTTAGAAGTTGTCTTTATTTTATTTTTATATGCCCCATTTTCACATTTTTTCCATTTTGTAGAAAATGTCCTTTTTATTAAAACTTTACATTTTATCTTATTAGAATAGGTAGTGGGGGAAGACAGTGCTATTCACTTTGTTGGGAAAATGCTTAGAAAATATTCAATAATGCTTTTGAGTGTGTGTAGATAATAAATTAAATGCTGTTAGAATCTTATTGGTCATCAGTAAGTGAAGTACTGACACGTGCCACTTGGGGAAGTAATGTTGGGGCAATTTAAAATTTTTTCACTTTTCAACAGTTTTGAAACTGTTTGAATTTTAAAATCCCTATCAACGACCTGAATGTCAAAGTGCACTGATTTTGAAAAGCCTGGCCTTTCAAAAGCTTGTGCTTCCTTGTCAAGATTTTTAAAACTACATTAGAATTTAAAAAAGAGCTCAGGCCTTGTGGACTGAAGGCACATTGCTTATGTCATCTTTAGATGAAAAAATGCATGTTTGACAGAGTAGGGAAAGGGAGCTTGGAGAAAATTTCCACGAGAAAGTAAGGCATTTTAAACCCTGCCTCACAATAATTCATTTGGGTCATTAATATAGGTATATCTAGAACAGGGTTCTTAACTAGAGTCCACAGACTCCCAAGGGGCCCTTGGAAAGATTTCAGAGAACCCATGAGCTTGAATTGAAAATTCAATTATTCTTGCAGCAATGTGTTGATGTGAGTGTGATATGTTTATTAAATAATACACAGTATAGTTTGTGTATAGTAGAGTTTGTACTTAGTATGATGTTTATTTTGATGTAGCATGTTCTGAGTGCAGTTCCAAGTGGATAACTGCCTACAAAAAGGTTAGTAGGATGGCAGAGATGGTTTTAGCACTCCATGGGAAAACTCAAATTTCTAAATGTTTGCCAAAAATGACCATTTGAACAGATTTTAAACCATGTTAAGTTATCAGGTATTGAAATTATGATAGCAAAATAATTTTGAATAATCCTAAAATTTAATTTAAATACATGCCAATGTTGAGTGTCATAAAACTCTCTGCCACTACATTCTGAGAAGGGGTGTGTGGTTTTCACCTGACTAGCAAAGGGGTCCATGGAACAAAAAAGGTTAAGAACCCCTGATCTAGATGAACTGGGAATTTTAAACGAAGGAAGCTATGGTCAGGATCTCAAGACCAAATCATCCTAAAGAAACAATAATGACTGTATGGGGCAGTCACAGGGGTACAGTTCTTGATGACTGTGCCTTTAGTCAGAGAAGTACCCCTCCTTAGCAAACTCAGGTAATGAAGTACTTCTGAAATATCCTTGTTCTGCCTAGATCATCTGGAAAAACATTGGAATTGAGAGCCATGTATCTCTGCAGGGACAGCATAGCATTTAGCATGACATGTGGGACTTCCATTTAGTTTTTACTGAGTGAAGAGAAATGTGTGTAGGATTTAAATAATGAACACAGAGTCTTTTATTTTGTTTTTTGACTCCTGTTGTCAAGATAACAGTAAGTTGTTCATTTAATCACACAGCTTATTTACTGAAAAATCAAATTTACTTAGGTTGATAAAGAAATCCCAATCTGTGATACTACAATATAAGATAGAGATAGATACTTGGCTGCTTCCATCTTTAGGCATTGTGAATAGTGCTACTATGAATATTGGTGTGCACATATCTTTTTGAGTCACAGTTCTAAATTCTTTGGGGTATATACCTAGAATTGGAATTGCCATACCACAATGTAATTCAATACTTATTTTCTGAAGAAATCACCCAATGTTTACACCATCATTGTACCATTTTGCATTTCTGCCAACTATGAATGAGTTTTCACAATATTCCGTCTCCTCTCCAATGATTATAAATATTTTAGAAACTTTTTGAAATTCCTAGATATTTGTCAATGTTTTCCTTAGCCATACTATGTCCATTTATTGCTTTGCCAAGTACTAATAAAAAATATTATCAGTCTTAATTTATTTTATTCTTAAAAAAATGTTACATTATTCAAAAAAAAATTCTTTCTCATTTACATTATTTTAGTAGGGAACTCTCATCAGATATTTCAGTTTTGCAAAACTAATCATTTACTATGTCCATTTTAAGTCCATTATCATCTAAAGACATTTATTTATTTTACTCTGATGCTGTCCTGAAAGTCCTTGCAAGTAGATACAGTTCAGAAAGCTTAGACTTCAACATAAATGAGTTGATCTCAAAGACACATGGAAAGGACTATATCAGGTACTCTGGGGCACACACCCTTAATGACATTCTTTTGAGAACATACCAATGGAGTAAGTAAATATTTCCAGCACTAGTGGAAAAGCTAATGAATTCATGATATTACTAACACAAGATTGAGTGAATAATGAATTACACAGGACTGAATAAACTGATACGGAATGTTTATGGGATTTGTTTAGAATATGGTGTTGTTTTAATGTTATCTTTCTTGATATAAGGAACATCCTGCTCATTTAACTTAAGCCAACTATAAGTCATAACTATATAGTAGATTATGTTTTTATTAAGAGAAACGAAATCTTTTTATCACCCTGTCTGTTCCTTGTAGAATTAAGAAACTCTTGAATATTCTTATTTTCATGGTGATATAATTATTTATATAAGTTCAATAAGAATCTCTCTTCCTTGTTAACAGGATTTTTTGAGAAACATTGGTTATATAACAAAAGTTTTGACTGGAATGTCAAATTTTAAAATGATACTCATTCAATCAGATATAACCAGACACCTTTGGAAAAAAAATAGATATAATAGTACAAAACCCTACTGGAAAAATGGGCCTTTTACTTAACTTATAAGATTCCTAACCTTACAGGCCAGTAAAGTAAGCCACTTTCTCAAAGTGTTATGAACGACATAATATTTTGGCAGAAGAATTCACCCAAATCTATGTGTACTTCAGGGGAAATCTGGTGCCCTGTTCTTGGCTCTGCTTCCTAGACATGAGAGAATTTCAATCTTTTCCAATTTACTATTCCTTAATAAAAATTCTTACAAAGAAAAATAATGCTGCACTTATGTCAATAATCAGGCAAATTTTAATAAAATCAGCTTTACTTTTTACTTTCCTTGGAATTATCTTGATCAAAAGGAGGTTGACTATAGATAGAAATTTGCATTTCAGTGAAAACTATAGCACAGTTATCAAGATGATAAGAAGCAGGTGCTTGTCATTATATTTGAGCTATTTTACATGTTTCTGTAAACTGCAGGAAGTATACAATTTTGTTACCTGTGTGTAAAGTGGACTAGATCCTGTCATCTTGCACATATTGTTAACACATACCAATTCTTCAATTCTTACACTTTTTTTCAATATTTGGCTCCAACTATTCAAATAAACAGTTCTAATTTTCCTCTCAACCTCTTAAGTTCTCATAATGCAAAACTGAAAGCTGAATATCTAGATCCTTATAGACTTTCTTGGTTGCCTTATTGCTGACCTTTTTCCCAGGATTTAAAATATCACTGTGAGTTAAAACTCAATGAAATGATGTATATCTCAAGAACTCATTGACTCAGCAGAACATACATGGGTTGAATTTCCACTTAGACAAGTCACTGTCTGGGTCACTAGAAAAGGTTGGTAAATGATTAGGTCATATATGCCTTAATATGAAATATAACCATAGTCATCAATAACATCACCAAAACATTTACACCTTAGCATCAAGAAACTCAAGGGACAGTACAGCTTAATAAGAATATTTAATCCTCTGACCTCTTAAAATTTAATACACCCATTTATATTAATATTTCTCTTTTTTCTTTTAAACATCATTCTTTTAAGCTGCTTGACCCTAAAAAAATTGATCTTTAACATGACTTCTTAAAAGATGGTTCAACTAATTTTACAGAAACAATGCAAAACACTGTTTTCATAAGAACATGTCTTAGACTCCACTCAGTTCTTTGCCTTTCTGAGTTTTTCAGCAATGAAACATTTCATTTATCTTTAACAAAAGGAAGGTCTGGTTAAGTTGGCATTAATTTCCCTGTTGCTTATCTAAAATTTATATAGGCTTCTCTCTGAGCAAACCCTTACCCTGGCCCTTAAACTATCTGGGTTCCTGTCAGAATTTTAAATAAAGGATTCCTTATCTCCTTCTTCCTCTCTCCTGGCCCTTATGAAATCCATGTATCCTAATCACAGTCAAATAAGCATTCCAAATCAAATGGCCCTAATTGTAAACACAATGAATAACTCACCCAACCCAGTGATCTTCAACCCTTAATATCCTCCAATGCTTTTCCACTAACCCACCCCACCCCTTAAGGTCTCCACAGCACTTTTTCTCAGTTACATTGATTTTAGTCTGTCTTCCCAGATACAGTAGAACTTGAAAAAACAAACTTGTCTGTTTACTATCATCCAGTACAATTTTTTTGACATGAATTAGTACTGGATAAAATTATTAATGTTTCCTTAGTATTAGTGAAAAATCATCCACATTCATATTATCTCTTATAAAATGAGAATTTTCTAGTCTGGAAAAAACATTTTTTCCCACTTCTAATATTTGATCACTCATCACTGTCCTGGTATGGCTAAACCGTGTCTTTTCTATCAAGATCAGATGAACTAGCTTCTTCTTTCTTGCCCTCAGAGAATGAAGAGTATATGAGTAGCACAGGCTTCTGGACTGTGATGCCAGTTCATACAGTATATATATCTAAGCTGATAATGTTTACAGGAATAATGAAGGCCCACGATTAGAAATGTGACTAAACAGGTATAGTTATTGTAAACACTGTTGCAGAGAAGTTGACTTCCCACTCATTGAAGTTGGTGGGCAGAATTATGGGATTTGTGAGTGGAGAAAAACATTATCAGGACAGAGATTATATTTTATACGGGTTACCAGTTTAATCTTGGTATGTAAAACGTGAATGCATGCTGGAGTGATTTGTGTAGTCTAACATGTTTCATTAGACTGCAACTTTTAATATTCCAATTAGGAAGTAGTGTCTCATTATTCTATAGAACAGTTGTAGTCTCTCTAGCCTAATCATTAAACCTGAGTTAGGTCTATAAAAATAACGTCCTTAGGTTTCACCCAAATTCATCTGGAACACATGTCCTGGAATGTATAAATTTGTCATTTCCCTCCATAAGGGGTAAGACTTTCTAGATTATAGAAGAGTTCTTTGACTTATCTCCTTATATCATACTTCTTTTGACTATTGGGAAAAGGAGGAGAGAGTAAACACCTGTTAAGATAAATTATAATAGATGTAAGTCAAATATTATTTTCCTGTTAATTTAACCCATCTACCCCAAAATATTTATTGTTATGTTGTACTTATTTAATCATGTCTAGAGGTAATGAGTAGTACTTTCATTCTGAAGGATAACTTCAAGTAAGGCAATTTCCATGTTCATTTCTGCATATTAATACAAGTGATCTTTTTATCACCACTAAAACCGAATTCTGACTTGGGAATATATGCATATATTTTAAGGTTATTTTTCAAATCCTCTAAAATAATTTTATTCACTGTCTTCAAACCAAGTGTAATATTTTCCTTATTTGCATACTCCACTGAATGAATGAGCACCTGATGCATTGGAAGTAGAGCCAGAATCTTTCTCCACATCTTCACAGAGAAGATTCTATGTGAATTACTCTTCTCAGGGCCCCTTTGTTTCTCAAACTGTAGATGACAAATTTAAGCAAGAGGATGCAGATGGTGCAGAAGACAGCCAGAACTTTGTCCTCTCTCAGATAGTGAAGGGATGTGGGTGCAGAAAGATGTAAGAAAAAGGTGCATATTAGAAAATCACCACAGTGAGCTGGATGCTACATGTCAAATAATCCTTTGTTCTCCCTTCCACTGACTGCATGCTGTGACTAGCAAGGAAAACCCAGTCATTGGAATATTCAATGCCAATAAAAGGAAGTATGAGGAAAAGAGAAGTGCTCACAAACACTATGTATTCATAGACCACGGTGTACTTACATGCTAGTGTTATCATGGCTGGGAAATCACAGAAGAAATGATTAATGACCCTTGATCTGCAATACCAAATGTGGAATACATATGCAGGATGGGCACAGATGTTGATAGAACCCAGGATCCAATATCCAATGATTATCAGAACACACACCTGTTTGTTCATAATTATGGGATAACAGGAAGGAAAGCAAATAGCTATGTAATGGTCATAGTCTATAGATGCCAAGAGAAGTCCTTCTGCACCTGTAAAGTCAAGAAGAAACTCTATACTCTGCACACAATGAGAAAAATAAGCTATTTCCAAACAGGAATTTTGAAGCCATCTTTGGGGCATTGGTTGAGATGTAATTCAGGTCCATGAGGGAGAGTTGAAAAAGTAGAAAATGCATGGGAGAGTGTGGACATGTGTGCCCAGGATAATGATAAGGCTCATAGAAAGTTTGCCAATCAGAGCTATTAGGAATATGTAAATGGTGAGTGTGAAGAGCAGCAGGACAATTCTTGTTGCTAGCCATAACCTCATTAAGATGAAATCAGTTAATGATTGATTATAATATTCCATGAGAAAATCCTTTACACTTTCTTAAATGCAGACACAAGAGTACATAAGCCAAGCATAAACCATAAACATATTTTTAGTTCTTTTGTTAATCATATATAAATCTTTTATGGAATTTTAACATTCTTAACAGAAGAACTAAAATAATCTGTTTTGATAAAAGAAAACTTGTTTTCTGGAAAAAACATACAATTGGATGAGGTAAACAACTATGGCAAATATATTTTGCAAGAAATTTTTGAAGTTATTTTTGAAAAAAACCATTTATTTAATAGCAAAAGCAGAAAATAAATGTATAATTTCCCTCCATAAATTCAAAGACACATCTTAAAATAAAAATATATGCATCAAAAATCAAAATGAGTGAAAAAATTTTAGGCTCAGATTACAAATTATTTTGTGATGTGTTTTGTGGGGACATGATATTTTACTCCATATATAGTCCTTAAGAAGTACCACTGAAAATGCAGCAGTATCTCAGTTCATGTTAGGAAGTATATTTTCTTTTTGAGTACTCTTTGAACAATAATGACAAATATCAGTTGTCACACTGTAGCAGTTTGGCAGTTTGATATAGTTATGAATTCCAAAAATAGATATTGGATTATGCTTGTAAACTATTCTGTTCATCTGGGCATGATTAAGTTATGATTGGGGCTTTGATTGGGCCACATATGTAGGGCATTGAACCCCACTCCTTGGTGGGTTGGGTCTCAAAGATAAAAAAAGACATGAATAAGGACAGAGTTGGAGTTTTGATGTTGGAGTTCTGGAGTGGAGTTTTAATGCTGGTGCCCAGGGAATTAAGCACACAGAGTAGCTCGGCCATGAGGAAGGAGAGAAGGCTCCAAGTAAAAATACAAGGCATTCGCCTGACAATTCACAGCTTGTGAATTGCCTTGTGAAGTAAGGCAAAGCCTAGAGAGCCTCATAGTTTACAGCTGACCTTGTGGAGGGAACAGAGGGAGAGAAACAGAGCCCTGGGAAGAGAGGAACCCAAGAAGCCTGAACCCTCATAGACATCAACAGGCATCTTGCTCCAACACATGGCAATAAACTTTAGTGAGGGAAGTAATTTATGCTTTCTGGCCTGGTAAATGTGGGCTTCTACCCCAAATAAATACCCTTTATAAAAGGCAACAGATTTCAGGTATTTTGCATCAGCACCCCTTTGGCTGACTAATACACATATTTGGCTTTTCTTTTTAAAAATCTTAAAAGAGGAATTCTGGGAAGATGGCAGTGAAGTAGGCAAGGAAGCCTCAACTCTCTTGCAAAAACAGTGAAGAAAGTGCCAAAAGCTGTCCAAGGGACATCATTTGGGGGTTAGCAGATCAGAAGAGTGCTGAGCAACAAGCAGAGAGGAATGAAGAACCCAAAACAAAATAAACATGAGTTAGCAAATTCCTACAGCACCTCAGAAGTGCTCTCATCCTCCACCCTCAAGACATAAAACCTGTATGAAACCCTTGGCTCACTTCAGCTAAATGAAGTGAATGTCTTTTTGACTGTCAGCTGTTAAAGAGAAGAGGGAGGGTGTGTTGGAGTGCTTCTCTACAGTGAATTTGACCAGCACAACCCACTTTGAAACTTGGCTTTGGAAAGGAGAGGTTGAATGAAACACCTCCTTGGAAAGTTTTTCAGGAGAACACCATATGCTGGATGGTAAGGAAATTTCAAGGAGAAAAACTGCTTTTAGGCTTCTCTTTAGCTCTGATCTAGTGAAAATCAGTGCCCAATTACTGAGTTCCTGGTCTGATTTGATAACGTAAACTTGGCAATTTTAAAGACAGAGTAAGTTGAACCAAATATCAAGGAAGAGCTATGAAAAAATACCACAAGGCATAAGAGAGAAATTGGCCAGCAGAGTAAATTCACCAACATAGTTGTATGACTAGACATCAGCAAAAAATTACAAGCCATACTAGGAAACAGAAAGAGATGGCCAGCCAAAGGAGCAAACCAAATATCCTGAAAAGATACAGGATTAATGACACTTAATCAATGACATTTGCACAAATCTTGTAAATCAATTCAAAGAATTGAAGTAAAATACGACTAAACAGATAAAGAATGTCAATAAGATGCTGGTTGAGTGTATTAGTCAGCAAAAGGGATGCTGATGCAAAGTACCAGAAATTTGTTTGATGTTATAAAAAGTAATGATTTGGTGGTAGTAGCTTAAATTTACCAGGCCATAAAGCATAAGTTACTTCCCTCACCAAAGTCTGTTGCTATATGTTGGAGCAAGATGGCTGCTGATGTCTGCAAAGGTTCCTCTTCCTCTTAAGTCTCTGTGGTTCCAGCTTCTTCCAATATCAACTGCAGGATGGGATAAGCCTTATATCTCTCCCAGGGCTTGTTTCTCTCCTGGCTCAGGTGCTCTGTTCTTGCACAAGGCTAGCTGTAAACTATCAAGCTCCCTCTCTTCCTTGTATAAGGAGCCATCTCTTTTCCTCTGTGTTCTTCTCCTGTGTGTTTACTTCACAGGGCTCCAGCATCCAAAAACTCCCACTAGAAAACTTCCATAGTATTTTCTCTGTGCGTCTCTGCCAACCTTGGGGGTGGGAATTCAACATCTTAGTGATGTGGCTTAATCAAAGCCTTATTCATAACTTAATCATGCAAACATGAAACCTCTGAAGTTAATACAATCTAGTAAGCCCAGAGGAACAGATCAGTTTAATAACAAATTCCAATAACTCTTTTTGGAATTCATAAATAACATCAATCTGCTAGAGTGAGCAAAAAGAGCAATTTGAAAACCAGCAAAGAAAACTAACAGAGCTTATGGGATGAAAGACATGATAGATGACATTGAAAATACATTAGAGAGGAGTGGAAGTAACTCAGTGGTTGATTGCCTGCTTCTCATGTATGAGGTCCTGGGTTCAATCATTAGGAGATCCTAAAAAATGTACATTATAGGCACATAATTTGAATTCTTCAATGACAGAGATAGTGATTTAAAAGACAGAATACCCAAACAGGAAAAGACAGGAGAAAAGAAACAAAGCAGAACTGAAAAAAAAATGAAACAAGATCTCTAGGAATAGAATGACAGCATGAAATGAACAAGCATGTGCACTATCAGTGTACCAAAATGAGAAGAGAATGGAAAAGGGGCAAAAGGGACATTTAAGGAAATAATGACCAAAAACATCCCAACCCTTATGAGAGATATAAATATCAAAATCTAGGAAGGATAATGTACCACAAACAGTATAAATCCAAATAAACCTACTTTGAGACACCTACTATACTTAATGCCAAATATCAGATATAAAGAGAGAACTCTGAAAGCAGCAAGAGAAATGCAAAGCATCACTTACAAGGGAACCTCAGTAAGATTAA
>JAQZBX010027730.1:0-28193 GCA_029593785.1 Cabassous unicinctus | reverse complement strand
TGCATGAGGCTGCTTTACTGCTCAGCCCACCAAGGTGGATGGGTCTGAAAAGAGTCTGAGAAATCACAAGAATAATTAAGGCTTCCTGGAATTTGGTGTACTCAGTACCACGGACTCAATTATATCACTGCCATTCAATCTCGATCTTAGATGTTACTCATCTGATGCAGTCAGAAGGATCAGCTTCAGGTTTGGGGGGAAGCTTAAAATACTTTTTAATTTTTCTGCCCCAGGGGATAACTCAGAAACTCTTACACTCAAAAGTTGTTCAGAAGGGAGTGGATGTAGCTCAAGTGGTTGAGCACCTGCTTCCCATGGACGAGGTGCCGGGTTTGATGCCCGGTACCTTCTAAAAACAAACAAACAAACAAATGAAAAAAACAACTCTAATTGGGGAGAGGATGTAGCTCAGTGGTTGAGCACCTGCTTCCCACATACGAGGTCCTGGGTTCAATCCCTGGTACCGCCAAAAAAAAAAAAAAAAAAAAGGCTGTTCAGAAATAAGTCCATAGACATACCCGTCCAAAAGCCTTTGGCTTAAGAAACAAAAAGAATTTCTCCCTACATTTAAGTTCTACCCCCAGGTTCATTTTATTAGAATTATGAACTTGCTCATTAAATTTAATAACCCAAAGCAAATTAATTTGGGATGTAGTTCAAAAGCACAAGAGGGGATGAACTTTCAGAGGGGATAATAATCCAATTTATAATTGACTGTTATGAGTGAAGATGAAAGTAAAATGTAACCCCAGGTAGAGTCTATTAATCCTACACATTCAGAAGGGAATTTCCAGTGTGTATAAAGGTGATGTTTGGAATCCAGAGCACGTCGACCCCAAACTACACATGCATATGGTGCTACTGCTTGCTTAAGCTCCCACTGTGTGCCCAGCTTTCAAGTGGGTCCATTAGTGGCTGCGTGTCTGTGGGTGACTGTCCCAACAACAACAGAATTATGTGGCTGACTACAGAAGACTGGCCTTTCTAATGAAAACAGTGAAACACCTGGGATAGAAGGACAGAAAAACATCTGTTTCAGACAAATTTCGAGTTCAAATCTGGGCTTTCACGAACATAAAGTAATATACAGCCATACATTGTTGGGGCTAGATCTGGTGTCGTTTATTATTTATTTATTTATTTATTTGTATTTTTATTTTGGGCGGTATTGGGGATTGAACCCGGGACCTCGTATGTGGGAAGCAGGCGCCCAACCACGGAGCTACATCTGCTCCCATGGTCTCATTTAAATGTGATGGTTTCACAAGAGAATTTCTGAGATACTGCATAGAGTGGAAACAGGATGAAACTCAAAACTCAACATCTGCAAGTAAGCATACCAGAGGAGACCACTTTGAAACCCAGCCTAGAGGCCACGGGCTGAGAGGAGTCGGCGCCTCTGAGGAAATCCAGGGTAAAGTGTGCGGAGGAGAAGCCCTGAGACAAGAGCCCGCTCCCTCACCGTCGCCTGGTGGCTGCTTTCTCTTCGGTGCCTCGCTCTCTTCCCCTCTGAAGTGAGCGTACTACCCCTGGCCACCAGCCCTCATCCGTGGATACTCAGGAAGAACAAACATGTAGGCTTATTGCTATGAGATAAGCCAAAAAAAAGTAAGACGAAATTTTAAAAAAAGAGCCGATAATGTGAGAAGGACTACACTTCTCTAAGGGCCTTATGAGAACCTCACACCATTTAGAGGCTCAGACCATCCATTTATATGAATGTTAGTGGATTAGATGTCACCCTGAAGAGAAAAATACAATGACACAGTTTAGTTTGAACTTTTCTTATAAGACAAATCAAACCACGCTGGGGTTCAAACTACTTTCCCTCAAAATGTGGCAAAATCGGATATAATATGGTTGATTAGAAGAGACCATACTATAAAACTAGCTTTAAAGGGGGCATCCACGTATTTTGTATTCTTTATCTTTGTGATCCAGTTCTGAATCACACAGGACCTGGGAGGAAAAAATAATCAACCTTTCTAATTCCAAAGCCAAGAGGAAACAGCTGTCAAAGACAAGCTGCTTACACAGCCAGAGGGCCTTCTAAAATGCTTTTTTCCAGGTGGATGAAGATATTCCTGAACTTAGGAGTCACAGATAAAATCTGACTTTCCAAAGTAAGGCGCTCTTCTCTTCAAAACAGGCAGAAAGGCACGAAGCCTGAAAGGAGACACGCTCGCTCGGCGCCTCCACAGCCACGCCCGGGAGCCCCCACAGCAATGCTCTAGGACGGAAAAGGCAGCCCCTCGAGCTCACAAACCACCAGCGATGCACACAACCGACAGCGCCCAGCAGCCCTCCCGTCTGAACAAAGCACTGGCCTTACCGACTTCTGTTTCCTCGACCTCGTCCACGTCTATGACCTGTGGGTGCTGCTGGGGAAACCTCTCCACCGGCAACTGGAAGGACCTGGTCCTCCCCACGGGAGGTTCCGGGGGCCTCTCCGTGGCCGCGCGGCGTGGGGAGGGTACACTGGGCCCACGGTGTGTGCCCGTGTCTCCCCGTCCCGGAGCCTCGCGGGGGGCGGGGGTGGCACCCACGTTTTCCAGACCCAAACTCGTCACCAGGTCGTCCTCGTCCTCGTCCTCGTCGTACTCCGCTCCGTCGTCGAGTCCGAGGTGCACGTCAGCAGGCACCACGCCGCTGGCCGTGGCCGGGCTCCCCATCTCGAACACCCAGGCGCCCTGCTGCCCAGAGTTGCTGCTCCTGGGAGGAAGGGCAGGCCTCTTGGGAACAAGCCGGCAGCCCGCAAGCAGCCCCCAGCAGCCCAGCGGGAGACACCCACGGAGCTGTGTGGCCCTGGAGCCCATCGCCCGCCTCCCCCTGCAGCCGAGGCTGGGGCTGTGCAGAAGAGAGGCAGCCGCGTCCCGTCATCACAGAGCCGGGGCCGTCCAGGGCTACTCTGTGGGGCAGTATCCAAACGGGCACGGCACTGGCTCACCCTCAGCCACTAGGATGGTGCATTCTAGAGCAACTGTCAGGCCTTAAAATGGGACTTATTCACACCAATGACTGGTTCAATGCCCTCACAAATAAGCAACCCGTTACTCCAAGCCATTCTTTTTTTCACTATCTTCTTTCCATGGCATGGCTTATTAGAGGCCCCAGCTCCATTAGCTGTGGGATCTTGGACAAGTCTCAGTTTACCTTTTTGTGCTCCAAGAATAGAGTGGAAGAAAATGATATACGGAATCCAAAAGTGTTTTATAATTATAAAATGCAATGCAATAACTCTAATCTCCACCCCTTGCTGCCCCGGTTTCACGGTTCTTATAAGTCTGTGGTTGGGAAGCAGGCCATTAGAAATTATATAAAATGACCAGATGACCCATTACTCGGAATGGGTCTTTGGAGAACACTGAGCAAAAACCGGGAGTGGTATGGGGGAAGAGGGAGCAAGGAAGTCTTGTTGCAATAGGATGGCTACTCCACCTGCCTGCCTTGGACTCAAGTAAAGGCAGGGGTCTGCAGGAGCTTGCTTGTACCCGCTCATGAGAGCGGCCATTGTAAAACCTTAAATCATATAGACTTAAAATAAGTCATATTAAAAACAAAGGTAATAAATACACAAAAGCCATCCCATCCTAACTATCTTACTATCCTCTATGCTCTGGATTGAACTCCAGTGTATATCATGTATATAATGCTATATAACATATAATGCAATACAATGGGGCATCGTCTCTCAAGTTCACATTGAGTGATTCTGCATTAGAGCTTGAAATTGGCCATGGTAAGAGCATTTACACCACAGGAATAGACAAACGCTCTAAATCAGGGCCTTCTACCCCTTCAGAAACCAGCTGTTAAGCATTTATCAGCACACCACTAAGGAGAAGGCAGAAGCATTTTAGGGTGTGACAATATGAAATTATGGAGGAAGGGAGTTCTTTCTTTATTCTTTAAAGAATAATGGGGGAGGAAAGACTTTAATTTTTAGAAAAACCAGTCCGGATTTTTCCTCCTTTTGCCAAATTCTGCAAAATACCTGAATGTTTTAAGAACTAGCCACAGCACGAAAAGAGGTTGGATAACCCTTATTTCCAACTTTATACTTACAGAGGAGATGGTAGAAACTGCTTAAAATAAGGATGATATCTAAAAAACAGGACATCTGTTCATCCCAAGGGGATATTCCCTTGAGTTCATTAGAAAAAAGTACTTCGTATATAAAAACTATATACAAAATTTAAATCTGTGGGAATATTTTTAGGTAATGTTCTATAAGGCCCATAACATTATCCTTAATAAAATAGGAATCTTATAAGAAGAAAAATCTACTGAAGAACAAAGAATGCATACTTGGCCAAATTTTCAATTGATTCCCTGTCATTAGCAAATATATTATAAGCTCCGTCGCTCTTCCACATGAATTCCGCCAAGTCCTGGCTGAACGCGACCACCGCAGGAACTTGGTTCTCGTCCTTCTTTGAATACGTCGTATAGAACTGCAGCCCATCTTCTGGATAAAGGAAAATGGCGTAGGAGCTGGAATCAGATGAGGCCAGCACAGCCTGGAATGTGTTTCTCTGGGAGGAAGAGTTAAAAACTCAATTACTTGGAAAATATCTACAGATCTTAAAACATGCTGTTCACCAGACTAGATATAAAAATGTACTGCAAAGGCATGACAGCATTTTCACCTTATTCTGAGGGACTTTTAGTACTTTGGCAGCAAGGAACAAGTGCTCCAGGATAGCTCTACTGAAATATCTCTAAGGTTTCTAAAGCTATGAGAACTTCAGACAGTGGCATAAATCTCATTCAATTTAGGGAATTCCGATCCCTTAGGATTTGTTTCCATGGACACTGAACATATGCAACCACATTTATCATTCAGCTAATATTTCTTGAGCCCAGGCATCATACAACAGAAAAAACAAAACAAGACATGGGCTTTGGGAGAAAATAGACCTGAATCCACATTCCTGCTCTACTCTGGTGGTTGGGTGACATCGGGCACGTTCCTTAAACTTTCTACACCTGGATATAAAGGCACCTGCCTCTAGAAACGTCTTGAAGACTATGTGATGTAGCATATGGGAGGCAGACACAGCAGAGAGGGTACTCCTTGAATCCTAGAGTATTTCCTAGGTGCCAGGCATTGCTCTGGGCAATGGGGTACATAGAATAAAAATACATGGTCCCTGCTCTCAATAATTCACCGTCTAGAGGCGAAGACTGACATGTGGAAAAAACATGACAAAACCTGGGGATAGATGCTACAATAGAGATCTGTGCAAAGAGCTGCAGGAGCCAAAGGAAGTAGGACCAGATACTGGGGGGATGGGGCAGAGGCCACGGCTGGTCAAGGCCTCTCAGAAGGGTGGGATCTGAATGACCAAGCGCGAGTTCACCACCTGTAGGAATCCCGCCAGGGGAAAGGAAACCACAAGTGGAGGGTAGCATGTGCGAGATGCTGAGGGTGAAAAAACAAAACCAGGGAACTGCAAATAATCAATAACTAATTAATTGCAAATAACTTGGTACAGCGGCTGCCAAGCGGGGAGGAGCACCGGGAGATGACTGGGCACCGGGGGACGGCGGGCAAGGGCTCCATACCAAAGAGGTGGGTAAATATCATGCCAGTGAAAGGAAACACGGGAGAATTTTCAGATTTTTAAGCATTTTTCAAGTACAACAGTCAGATAACAGTTGGCAAAGCAAAACATATGTTATACAAACCCATAAGAAACTTTATCAAAGTGTTCGGTGGGATGTAATATGCCTTATTTGCGGGGGAAAGAAAGGACAAATTAGTTTGGGAAATGCTAGCTCAAACATCATTAAGCAGGCGTCTCTTCTTCAGGACTTCTCAGAGTGAGTCTCTGAGAGAGACATAATATTTAGCATTTCCCAAACTAAGCTGTCCAAGAAATTCTTTTTTCCAAGGACTATCTTGTGGGGTTCGTGTTCTTTGGCAGATATTTGGGAACTAGTAGCCTACCTGGAACATTCCTCATTTAAATGGGGGGCTTTTGGACCTTTCAATTTTCTCACTACCCCATAATCCTATAAAAAATTAAATAATGGTGGAGAGAAATTATTTTCCCAAGGAAAAATCGAGGAATGTCCTAAAAAGTCACGTCGGCTCTATGGTTGGCTTCTCAACCTATGCAAACAATCCCCTTCCTTCAAGGGCAAGTCCAAGGTCTACAGACCCTTAAAGCCTTTCCTGACCGCCGGGCCACGGAGCCCCCCTCCCTGAACTATAACACCTGTTTGTCTCCCAGACTAGAAGGTGGGGCCTTGCCTTTGTTTCTTCACATCCCTCAGGTCCAGTTTGTTATTTTAAACCAATCGCGTTACAGGAATAACTTCCCTAATTTGAAATTACCCTCCTCACTATCTGCTGCCCGAGGTAAGGTCCTACCTTTTCAAGCACAACAAGGGGATGCTGCTTATCAACACTCCTCTTGCCATGTAGGTGTCTTTTCAGGAATGGATTTCTGTATCTCTAATCATCATTGAAGTGGGGATTTAGATAGCCTTGCAAATAAGGTTGGGCAACTTTCAGACCTGCAATAACCAACCTACTAAATCTGGCCTTGGAGGCCCTGTCTTTGCCAATGAAAGAGGCACAAGGGGGAAGCAGATGTGGCTCAAGCGATTGGGCTCCCATCTACCATATAGGAGGTCCAGGGTTCGATCCCCAGGGCCTCCTGGTGAAAGGCAAGCTGGCCCACATGGTGAGCTGCCCTGAGCAGAATGCAGGCCCGCGCAGGAGTGCTGGCCCGCACGGAGAGCTGGTGCAGCAAGATGACGCAACAAAAAGAGACACAGAGGAGAGACAATAAGAGACACAGCAGACCAGAGAGCTGAGGTGGCGCAAGAGATAGAACGCCTCTCTCCCACTCCTGAAGGTCCCAGTATGGTTCCTGGTGCTGCCTAAAGAGAAGACAAGCAGACACAGAAGAACACACAGAGAGCAGACAGCGAGTACAAAACAACAGGGGAGGGCGGATATAAAATAAAATAAAAAAACAGGCACAAGGTATATCAGAGTAGCACAAACCAGAAGACCAAAGAGTACCTGAAGCCAGTCTGTTAGACTGGTCACCCCTGCACCTGCTGAGCGCTTACCTTGCCTTCCTGAGCAGGGTCCCTGCTGGGCCCTTGGTAAGGGGCCACAGATTCCCAAGTGACAACCACCACACTACCAGGCTGGAAAGAGACATCCGGGAACCCTCTCTGGACATGCTCTGCTGCCAGCCGAGTGATGGAAGGGGATAAGTCTTCTCGATAATAAACCTTCCCAAAGCCATCGGTTGTGTCCAAGTCAGCCAGGAAAGGCGCGACTGCTCCGAAGGTCAGTGGGAAGAGTCCAGGGTGGACTTCTTCGGCCGGCGGTTCACTCATGGCAATGATGCCATTGGTGGTGACCTGTACAAACCAAGCATGGTTAAAAGGCTGTAGAAATGACATTTCTTAGTGGTGACAGAGACACTGCCCACACAATGCTGCTGCCAGGTAGCCACAGGATATTAAATACAACAGAATTTAAGAAAGACCTGATCCTACACTCAAAAATGCAGTCTTCTTTTTCTAGGCAATGTGGCCTGGTGGAAGGAGTACTGGACAAGAACCGGAAGCCTGGACTCTGCCATAAGTCAGTCATGGGACCTGGAGCAGGTGCCTTAAACTTCAAGTTCAGGTTCCCTCATATGTGTCCTCCTTACCACAAATAAGATGATGGGAATAAAAGGGCTTTGCATATCGCAAAACACTATTCACACACAAACCACTGTTAAATCCTTAATTAATTTATTTTAAAGATTGAGTAACCATTATATCTTAGGACTGTGCTAAGTGCTGGGGTAAGACACAGTCCTCTGAGAAACCCATAGTCAAGACCAGTAAAGGTAGGAACTGATGCAAACAGATGCTTACACAATAAGTAAACAACAAGTTAAGTGTCAAGAAGTAAATATGGAAGAGGATGTGGCTCAAGCGACTGAGCTCCTGCCTACCACCTGGGAGGTCCTGGGTTCGGTTCCCAGTGCCTCCTAAAGAAGATAAGCAAGACAGCAAGCTGACACAACAGGCTGGCACAGCGAGCTGATGCAAGAAGATGACACAACAAGAGACACAAGGAGGGAAAACATAATGAGAGACTCAACAAAGCAGGGAACAGAGGTGGCTCAAGTGATTAGGCACCTCCCTCCCACATAGGAGGCCCCGGGTTTGGTTCCCAGTGCCTCCTAAAGACGACGAGCACACAATGAACAGACGGTGAGCTTAAACAACAAGAGGGTGGGGAGAAATAAATAAATAAACAAATCTTTAAAAAAAAAAAAAAAGAAGAAGTAAATACAAATGGAGCATTATGGACTCAATAATCATTTTGAGTAGTTGAATGTGCTAGAATAAGAGCTATTATTTACTGAATGTTTCCCACGTTCTAGGCACCTTACTAGCAGCAATTCCTCAGAAGAACTCCATAAGACTAGGTACTACTATTATCCACATTTTTCTGATGAGGAAACTGAGCCAAGTTAATGAATTTGTTCAAAGGCACCAAAGAATAAGGGGCAGTACTGGGATTTGAACCCAGGAAGCCTGACTCCAAAGCTGGCCTCTTAACCACTAGTCTGCTTGAAATCAGTTATTACTGACTATAAAAAGATACCACTGCTCTTACTCAACTAAAATCCACACTCCTTGAGAAAACTAGGAAAGGGCCACTGAGATATGGGGGCGAGCCCGCCCCCTGGTGGTGGGGCACTTGGACCTCCTCCAAAGCTCTGCCAAGGGATGAGGCTTGGACCATCCTCTCACAGCCCACTGATGATGGGGAATACCACCCCAATGGGCTTTCCTCTGAGAGAATCTGCGAATAATTGTTTAAATTCCTTAATCAAATGAGAGTTTGCAAGTGCCACCATTATTTCACACTTTAAGAGACTGCATCACAAACAGATTGGAAAAACACCTTGTTACTAGAGGAGGGCCGGGGTGGGGGAGGCAGATAAAAAGAGAGGAAACCAACACCAAATGCCTGCAACATGCCATGAACCTGGTAAAGAGGTCCAGTGTGGTAGAGCCAATGCACACCCAGAGAGGGAAAGAGACGAGAGCTTTGGGAGTTAAGCATAGTTTAAACAAAACCCTCTCTTTTCAGCAAACTCCGTGGACTGCTAAATATTTAAGTGGCATGTTTTCCACCATCACCTGGCACCAGCACTAATTTTCAGGAATACACTGACAGGCTGCAGAGAAGGGAGTCAGGCAAGAAATTTTACCAGCTGGTCCCTGGCCTTCTCTCGCAGCGATACAGTATTGCACAGACTTCCCGATTGGATCTACATGTGGGAGCGTGGGAAACACTGCGCTTTCTCAAGCCACCAGAAATTGGCAGTTACCAGCTGCTAAGGGAGGCAGTCACAGAGGCCACATAGAACCAGCTGAGTTTTAAAAAGCTGTTTTCAATTGAAATTTAAATCGGTCCAACAATTTTGAAAACACTCCCAATGTCTTTTATTAGTTAGAATCTGGGCACAGGAATGTATCTATTTTCACAAGGAATGCTTTAGGAATTGAATTTTTAGACACATATCCTAAAGCACTGCAAACACTATAAACAAAGACCATATAGTTATCATTAGTATTATTATTGGGAAATTATTATGTAGCCTATTTTTCATTTACTACAGGGTTCTCATGTACCACCCTATTACTAACACCTTGCATTGGTGTGGAACATTTGTTACAACTGATGAAAGTGCATTTATATAATGGTACTATTAGCTACAGTTCATGATTTAACTTAGGGTTCACAGCTTGTACAGTTCCATGGATTTTTTTTTTAAATTTCATTCAATAACACATATACAACCTAAAAATTTCCCCTTTTAACCACATGCAAATATGTAATTATATAGATTGATTATATATGTTAATTATGTTCACAATGTGTAATTTTACTGCACATTCAAGTCAATATTCTGTGATTATGAACAAAGAAGATAAAGATAAATGAAAAATGCAGAAGTTTCACTGGATTCACAGCTTTAAACTTATTCCCAATAAACTTCCCTTTCTCAGATATGCCACTCGTGGAAAACTTGATGGACAACGTTGCCCTACCTTTGGGTGCACGTCTCATTTTGCAAAGTCTATAAAGCATGTGATGTTTCCACCAGCCGCCTTCCTTTTCTTCAATTTTGAAGGAGCCATTGAGCAATTCAATGGCCTAAGGGCAGGGAGCACAAAGGAGAAAGCACAGAGCCAGGGTGCGACCCCTCAGGGGGCTACACTGGGCACCCTGGTGAGCCGAAGCGGCCCCGGGCAAGGTGACCGTCATTCACCTCGTTGCTAAGCCAGGAAAGCTGAAGGCTGGCCTTGAGCCCTTCCTCTTCCTCACCCCACAAGCCCTCTGTGTTCTGTCTTCAAAGTGGATGCACCGTCTTCATCCCCAGCACCCCACCCTAGCTCAAGCCGCCGTCACCCCGCTGCCCTCCTGAGGCTGCCTGGAGCCCTGGCCCTCGCCTTCCCACGCTCCACCCCAGTGACTTCTAGCTCGGCTGCCTCTTTGTTTCCTTCACAGACCATAATTTGGTCTGTTTCATTGACGGGTTGGTTGGCAGGTTCTGCCTGCTCCCCCCACCCCCATGCTGGGTCCTGGAGGGCAGGGACTTTGTCACCTCCTGACCTCCTTCAAGGAACAGGCAGGTGGGCCCACGCAGGAAGGCCTGAGGCCTAGGCTGTTTTGCAATGAGTGCCTGAGGGTGAGCTCAGGGGTCAGAGGGGAAGGGGCACAGCAGTCTGGGTTGCTGCAGTTCCTCCCTCAGGAGCACCAAACTGGTTGCTGAGCAAGAAGCTTGCACTAAATATGCACCAATACCTGGGATCTGAGCCGGGCTCTACATCTACCACCAGTTTACAGGAAATACAGGGGACAGAAGAACATGTTAAATGACACCATGGGGATGCAGTCAGCAAACTCAGCATGTGAGACACTCTAAAGGACCAATCATACCTCCCCCCCCACCCCCCCAGTTTCTTCCAATAAATAAGGTGCAAGGGAAAAAAGAGGTAGGGGGAAACCTACAGATTTTAAAAAGTCCTAGGAGACACAGCCACCAAATGCAATGTGCAGGCCTTGTCTGGATCCTGATTTGAACAAAACAATTGAAAAACAAAATAAAACAAAACAATTTAGAAAACTCTGTGGGGGAGGCAGATGTGGCTCAAGTGATTGGGCTCCCACCTACCAAATGGGAGGTCCGTGGTTCGGTTCCCAGTGCCTCCTAAAGAAGACAGCGAGCTGGCACGACAGGCAGGCGCAGCAAGATGACAACAACAAGTGACACAAGAAGAAAAAACATAATGAGAGACACAACAAAGCAGGAAGCAGAGGTTCCTGGTGCCTCCTAAAGAAGACAAGCAGGACAGTGAGTTGGAGTGACAGGCAGGTACAGCGAGATGATGCAACAGAAGACACAGGAGGAAAAACATAACGGGAGACCCAACAGAGCAGGAAAAGGAGGTGGCTCAAGTGACTGGGTGCCTCCTTCCCACATCAGAGGTCCCGGGTTCGGTTCCCAGTGCCTCCTAAAGAAACATAGAAGACAAACAGACACAGCAAGTGCAAACAACGAGGGGGTGGGGAGAGAGAAATAAAATGAATCTTTCTATAAAAAAAATACTACATATTTGATGATAAGGATTATTATTAATTTTTAGATGCAATCGTGGTTTTGCAGTTTTGTTTGGAAAAAATCCATCTTTATGAAATCCATTCTAAAATATTTACAAGGAAATAAAATGTTTGGAATTTGCTTAAAATAATCGAGTTGTTTTTTTTTTAAGGGGAGAGGGGAGGTATAGGGAGGGCGATGCAGGAATGAAGATTAGCCAGAAATTGATACTCGCTGATACCAGGTGATGGGTGCATTATATTATTTTTGTATACAGTATGTTTGAAATTTTCTATAATAAAAAGCATTAAAAAAAACATGTCACGAATGTAACTGAGCCAAAGTTTAGCAAAGAAGAGCAAAACGCCTTTGATAAATATATAAATGGGCACTAACACTCTGGCAGAAGTGGGGCCTGGAGTTCATAGCCTTGGAAGTCCTTCCTGCCCTGGACCTCCCCAGCCTTTCCCTCCCCTCCACGCCTCTCCCCTAGCAGGGATTCGGGAAGTGTGTGTTTGCACCGGGTAGCTAGAAAGTTCATGTCGTGATTAAAGGGAAGCGAAAGTTACAGAACTCCAGGTAGCCTATGCGGTGCCCTGACTTGAGAGAGAAACAATTCTTTAGCATAAAGATTACACAACTGTACTCAGTATTACTTTTTTCTCCCCCAAATTGGTACTAGTTTAAAAAAAATTGTGTGGACTACGGGACCATTTAAAATGGCTCTCGGTTCTCCACACCCACCCTGCTTGTGCGTCTAGGTCCCTCTGCCTCACACACCCTGTCGCAGCTCACGACCCCGTTCTCCTCGTGAAGGCTCCCCTGACGTCCCCAGGCAGGGCTGACCATTCTGTCCTCCATCTGCACCTCTCTGTCTGCCCATAGCACTTAGGGTCAGGATTCCTAAGGGCACGAGTAAGTGTTCCCTGCTAGAGACCCCGCCACAGAGCCCTTAGGATTGAGCGCACTGCTGAGAAAGCCTGTCTGCGTCACTGAGAGCACTAAACAAGCAATGCAGGTGCATTTCTGTCTTAAGGTAACTCTAACTAACGGAGTAATGCTGGGGAGGGTCAAGGCGGATTTGTCCTAATGAGTTAGTAGTAGCCACTCCTTTGCTGAAGGGCGGCCCCTTCCCTGGAACTGTTTCCCTGCAGCCTAGCTTAGGATACCAGGTCCCCCTGGGAAAAAGAAGTCCTTTTACAAAGGTAAACTTCAGCTCAAAATGTTACTAGCTAAGGCCCCTTTACAGGACATGTGCAGCCACTCACCCCAAGCAATACATCAGACAACAGGTAAGGCACGACAGGTCAATTATATCACAAAAAAATCCTGGCGAAAATGCCCAGCGCCACATGGCTACCAGCTGGAGCCGCTTATGTGCAGTTGTTTCTACCCAGCTGACACGAAGAAGAGGATGGACAGAGCAACTCGCTCATAAGGGGAGTGTTTCCCTTTAAAAGGCACTTCGGTCTCATTTTCATCTTTAAAGTAACTTACAGAGAGCACGAATGACTAGAAAAAGCCCAAACGCAGATACTCAACAAATCAAAGTGGCATGTTGCATTTCTTATACTGAAATACTGAAGAAGGCCAAACAATCGCAGTCTTTATGCCGACTTCAATCAGCCTGGTAGCAGCCTCCTGGGCAGACAGCAGCCTGCAGTAGTGGGGGAACCTTCTCCAGAGCATGTGTGGCTAGAGAATGCTTGAGGTGGGCACAAATAAGAAACAAATGGGGGTAGTGTCAGAAATGCAAATAGTTGTACTGGGGAGAAAACGAAACTTGCAAAAAGTGATCTCCATGGGTGGGAGGCAGTGGGATCTTAAGGTAAAATAATTTGGAGTAAATTTGCAGCTCTTTGCCACAGCTGTTTATAAAACCATCCTTTTCACGTGTGTGAAGCAGACCAGGAAAAGGTAAGAAATTTTATCACACAGCCAGCAAGTGAGGGAAACAAGACTTAAACACACATTTGCTGGAGTCCATAACCCATGCTTTTTGTGTTATATTTGGCAGCTGTTTTAGAGAAACTGGGGGCAAGAGTCAAGGAAGCTGCAAAGCTTCCTGGGATAGAGAAAGCTGGGAAGCAAGCTTTTTAGATGGACTTAAGGGCCTCACAAAAGAAAATCTCGATACAGAACAGCCAAGTTCAGGACCCACTCAAGGGCGAGGCTGATTAATTTACACCTAAGACCTAGAGATGGACCTGGGGCCTAATCAATGTGCGAGAGTTTACAAAGCATTTTTATACCAGTTTTCCCATTAAACCTAGTAAAGTAGGCAAAGGTATCGTCATCACTCATTTGAGAAAAATGACTTTTGGTTTATATAATTTGCCTAAGATCGTACACAAGAAGTGCCAGAACAAAACTCCAAGAGCAAATTGCAAATTTTCCCCATTTACTCTGCAGAGCCAGAGAAAAGGCTCTGGCTTGAGCTAGAAATAGAAACAAAAGGATTAGCGAATAAAGACAAGGGGCAACCTAGGCCTAGGGTCAGAGGGCACTCATGCTTTCACCTTAACCCAATGAATGTCCAACAAGAGATTTTGGATTAGTTATGCCTGTATGTGGAATGCCCACAGACTGGATGGGCAAAGCCATGGAGACAGAAAGTAAATTAGTTGCCATGGGATTGGTAGAGGGGGCAGTGGGGAGTGAGAGCTAAAGGGCAATGGGCTTCTTTTGGGGGCAATGAAAATAGTGTGGAATTAGTAGTGATTGTTGCTCATCTCTGAATATACTAAAAACCACTGAATTGTACACTTTAAAAGGGTGGCTTTATGGTATGTGAATTATATCTTAATAAAGCTGTTTTGTTTCTTGTTTTTAAGCAAATGACAGAGTCAACTGTATAAACACAAGGGGGGGGGTGGATATATATACACACATTAGAGAATCTCTCTGTAAGGAGAGAAAAGATATCAGTAACAGTGACTGTCTCCGGGAAGGCTATAGAGCTGGTAGCTGCCAGGGTGGGAAGAAAACTTTTCACTGTTCTTACAAGTGTTGTTTTTGGGTTTTTTAACCATTTGCAAGTATTACTATTCCCAAGAATAATTAAATCAATTAATTAAAAATAAATTCTACATGTTTTCTAAAGACTATGTTTGATGTGAATATTTTCAAGACTTGATGCAATTACCAGCTTATGGGAAACTCAGGGATGGAATAACAAGTTAAACTATACTACAAAGAAACACTCAGGCTCTACAATGTGTCTCTTAAATCTCTTTGAATCTATAACAGTTCTCCCTACTCTTCTTCCACGTCATTTATTTGTCGAAGAAAACGGCAATCTTTTAAAATCAAATCTTGTCACTCATGTACTTAAAAATCTCTGACAGCTTCCTGCTGCTTCATAGAATAAAGTGAAAAAAAAAAAGAAAATGCTAGCAGTGTTTGCTTCATTCGACAAATGAAAACAGCCCCACATATTCTAGCAGTACCTGGGAAATGGGGGTGAACACCTCTGATAAGCCCCGCCCTCCCCAACTCAGACTCTAATAGGGGAGATAGAAAATAAAGTAAGCAAATAAACGATCAAACTAGATTTGGGTGGTTGTATGTGTATGATGACAATAAAACAGGGTGCCATGTTAGAGTGTCACAAATGGGGATGGAGCAGTCAGACTGGATGGGCAGGGAAAGGCTCCCTGAAGAATTTGCATATGAGTAGAGACTCACCTAGCCCAGGAAAGATCTAGGGGCTGTGTGTCCCAGGCAGAGGGAGGAGATGCGCAAAGACCTAGGACAAGCTCACAGTGGTCAAGGAGGAGAAAGAAGAGGCCAGGGTAAGAAATGGGGGTGGAGAGAAGCTAGAGCTGGGTCATGTGAGACTTTAAGGACATGTGGTGAGGCATCTGGATTTCATTAAGCACAAAGGAAAACCCTTGGAGGGCTTTAAGCTGGGAAGTGACAAGGTCTGATTTACAAGAGACTGCAGGATTGACCACTGCTTAACTCTCCAAATTCCTCTGGCATCACTGCCCCCGGCTCACACTGGCTTTCTTTCCGTTCTTATGACATACTGAGTTCTTTCTTGCCACACTCTCCAGGGTTCATGCAGTAATGCTTCTTCCGTGTGAACCACCCTTCTCCCTCCTCCTCTTTTTCACATGGCTAACTTCTAGTTATCCCTTACTGCACAGCTGATGGCTAGCTTCCTTGGGGAAGTATTTTTATTTCCTAGGCTGCTCAAAGCAGATACCATGAAATGGGTTGGCTTAAATAATGGAAATTTATTAGCTTACAGTTTGAGGCCAGGAAATTGCATAAATCGACGCATCATCAAGGCGATGCTTTCTTCCCGAAGACTGCTGCAGGCGATCCCTGGCTCCTCTACCACAGGGCACGGAAGCACAGGGCAGCGTCTGCTGGTCTCTCCCTTCTCTTCCAGGTTTTGGCTTTCATTGCTTTCAGCTTCTTGCTTCCATGGCTTCTCTCTCTCTCTCTCTCTCTGTATTTATTCTGTTTATAAAGGACTCCAACAACAGGATTAAGCCCCATCCTGAATGGGGTGGGTCTCACCTTAACTGAAGTAGCCTCATCAGAAGGTCCTGCTTACAGTGGGTCCACACCCACAGGAGTGGGTTAGATTTAAGGCATGTTTTGGAGGTACATACAGCTTCAAACCACCACAGAAAGCATCTCCTGAGCCCTCTAGCTAGCTCGGATTCCACCACATTATATCCCCAGGGTGAACTTCGCCTTCATACCACTTACCACAATGGCAACTGGTCAATTATCTGTGTAATTACTAGTTTAATGCCTGGCTTCCTAACTGGGACTGTAAACTCCATGAGGGAGAAGCAACGCTGGTCTTGTTTTCAGTCTGCATCTGCAAAGCCTAGAACTGTACCTGGCTTATGAGGCTACAGATGAATAGCTGTTGAGTGAATAAATGATGTATCTTAACATTGTACTGCAGTTTATGAAAAATAATACCCAGTGTTCTGAAAAGTAAATATACTGACTCAGCATCTGGTCACTAAATTCAAAGAATATTACAGACAGACAATAAAGTAGACCTTGGGGATAATCATTCAAATCTCTTTATTTTATAAACAAGAAACCCAGAGCACAAGAGGCTGAGTAAGGAAATGATTTGACCTCAAATCATTGGTCAACTTGATTGATGAATTAAATTTTAGCCTGCATGGGAAATGAATATCCTGTTAAATATTCTATGATTCAATCAGGGTTACTGCTAGACCATAAGGTACCTTTGGGCCAATAAGAAACAGGTGTCCCTTCCTGAGAGGCCACAGCCCCAGACCAAGGACCAAGGCCCAGCGAGTGGAGTGTGAGCTGGACGTCAGCCCCCACCCACCCTTTGGCCAGAGCCCTTATGCTGTGGACAACCTGCTCTACCCTAGGCCCTGGACTAAACTCCCCATGTGCAAGTCAGTGTGGCCACTCTATGAGTGATGCTAAGAGGAATACGGTACAATCTCTGCTCTCAGTGAAGAGGAAAACCAGCAATTATTGAGTATATACCACAATATCAGCTATTTAGATATATTAGTTCAATGAATGCTCAGAGCTCTGTGAGAAAGGTAACGATGCCTCCATTTCACAGATGAACAAGCAGAGGCTTACAGAGGTTAGATAACTTACCCAAGATCACACAGCTAGTAAGTGGCAGAACAGGAAATCAAATTCACTTCTTTTGGACTCCAGAGACCACACACTTTCCATGCTACCTACTTAAAATCTACTCGAACAGATACAACTAAGACACGTGAACATTTGTTAATATATTAAGCTCCAAAAAGAATGGTATTGGAGTTATAGAGAGTTCTGAGGACTGAGAGGTCAGTGCAGTCTGGTGCTATCAGGCCGCCAGGACTTCAGGCAGGAAGAGGATTTGTGTTGGCCGTGAGAGAAGAGGTGGATCTGAGAGGTAAAGCATGGGGAAATTGGCAGAGTAAAAGAATGAGCAAAGGCCCAAAGTAAGATCAGGTTTACTCTTCTGGGAGGTCCGACGGCAAAGCTGGAAAGCAGCTAGAAAAGTGAGGTGAGTCCGGGCCAAGGAGCTCACCTTCCTCTTAAGTTAGAGGTGGGAGAGAGCATTAACATTTTCTGAACACGGTGAAAGCAATGCTGAGAATGAGAAAGATACAGAACCAAGGCCTGTTGTGAGGTGCCATGGGCAGGAATTGGTGATTGGCCGCAACCACCACCACCACGTAGCTCGGGTCAGCGGCCAGCTCAGCCCTCATCTCTCGTGGCCTCGCGGCAACATCTAGCATGGTGGCCCTCTCCCTCCTCCTGGGTGCAGGGTCTCCACTTGGCTTCCAGGACCCCACCCTCTCTCGGTTTTCCTCCTTCCTCACTGGCCCCTCTCTCTCACTCCTCTGCTGGCTCCTCCTCTTCCCTGCTCCGTTGGAGGCCCCTTGCTGGACCTCTTCTCTGTCTATCTGTTCTCCCTTGGTGGGGCTCATTTCGTTCTCTTGCGTTAAATACCATCTCCATGCCAACGACTCCCAAATTTATATGTGAAGCCCAGACTTCTCTTCCCAACTCCAGACTCACACATCCAACCGCCTACTCCATCCCAGACCTCTGATCTTCACTCCCACGCTCCCCACCCCCTCCCACCCCCTGCACACACACAGCGTCTCTACCCGCAGCCTTCTCCGTCTCAGCCGAAGGCAACTCCATTCAGGGCAAAAGCACTGAAGGCAGCTCCTCTTTCTCCCACACCCCACACTGAGTCTGTCAAGCAGCGTTTCCAGAGGCAGATTCTGCCCACTTCTCTCCACCTGTTCCACACCACTCTGACCCCAGCCACCATCACCTCTGCTCGGATTATACCGTAGCCTCTTACGAGGTCTCCCTGCATCTACCCTGCCTCCTTACTATTCGTCCTCAATGTATCAGCCAGAAGGATCAGCCAGAGCGCAAAGCCCTGCCAAGACTGCCCCTCTCACCCAGAGCAAAAGCCAAAGTCCTCACAACGGCCACATCCCCTTCACGATCTGGGTGCCCCACCGCCTCTCTCCCTCCTTTCCTTCCATTCTCCCCTTGGCTCACCTGCTCCAGACACACCTGGGAACAGCCAGGCATCAGCTGTGCCCACGGGAAAACACGCCTTTGGCCTGGGTCCTCTTCCCCAGTGATCTGCCGGGCTGAATTCTCCACCTCCTTCAAGCCTCTGCTCAGCTCTCACCCTCCCAATCCCCGTTATTCTCTCCTATCTTTCTCAAACGCACTTTATCGCCACCTGGTAGACTGTATCATTTATTTATAATGTTTGCTGCTCATTTTTTACTCCCCTACGAGAATGTAAGCTCCTTGCGGGCAGGCTCCTTTTTTTGTGCCATTGTGTCCCACATGTCTAAGACAGTACCTGGCACATAGTAGACCCTCGATAAGTATTTGTAAAGAAATGGATCAAGGGGAAGGGGCAAGGTGGCCTCAAGTCAGCACGAGAACCCAAAAGGGGCCGTTACCAAGGAAAAGGAAGTGGCACTGAAAGGAGGGGTGGGAGGGCTGGGGCCAGTGAGACTCCGTCTGTCACAGGGAAGGTGAAGTGACAGGTGGGCGTTTAGGTGGAAACATCTGGCATGATTTTGAAAACCTGGGGCTAGCTCTCAGCAGAGAGGTCCCAGCCAGAGGCACGGCCGCGGATCTGGCCGGCAAAGCCACACAGGTGAGCAAGATCTCCAAGGGAAGGAAACACGATCAAAGGAAACACAAAGCACACTCAGCGACACTATGGGTTTCACAGCCGAGCTGTGGACAGGCAGAAGGCACGACGAAAGAAGCAGAGGAAACCCCACAGGGTGAGCACAGGGCAGTGCAGGTGGGGCCTGCTTCCACCAGGGGCCAGGGAATGCAGCCGGCCAGGGGAGTCACTCACGGGACTCTGAGCTGCCCTCTCCCCCGTTCTGGGTGCCGCGCCTCACTCTGGGCCCGCAGCAAGGGCGCTGGAATCACCTGCTCACCAGGGGGCCCTCACAGCACGGCTCCTCACAGCGGGGGCCTGGTCCCAGCCAGCAGCCGAGTTTCACACAGCACAGTCCACCACACAAACGAGCCCCCTGGCAAACACTGGCAGAGGGAATCAGATTATGAAGGTGAACAGCCTGTATTGGAAGAAGAGGTGGAGTAAAAGTAGGGAGAGAGCTGGTAGATCCTGAAGGATGTGTTCCAGAGGCAAGGAAATGAGTCAGGATAGAGGCATTCCAATCTTCTTGCTGCCAACGATATTTTTTTAGAATTATTTTTCCACGATATGAAGGATTTTATCTCCAAAACAAACTGAATTTATTAAGTAGTAACTAATTTATTTCTCCATTTTTATGAATCAAAGGCATAAAACATTTACTATGCCATCAAATCTCGTTCCACAAATTTTTCTACTGGTCTACGCATCCAGTGAGAGCTTCCGATCAGCATACGGAACCAGCATTCGTAAACTGAGTTGATAAAATTCCAGCCGGAGAAAGAAGACATATTTATTGTTCTGGATAATCTCATTGCATTTTTGACGAATGCTTGCACGGGGAGTTCGCTTCATCGGCCACGGCAGAAGCGCTCATGTGAAATGTCCAATGGCTCGGTTAATCTGGCTAGCTAGATTTACAGATGGGACCTTTCCCCCTCATTACCCAGCTGGGGTTCAAAGAACAGCTGGTTGCATCTGTGGGACCACACTGATTGACCATCTAATTTCAAGAATAAGAGGTTATTCCATGGGGTGAGACTCATGGAAGGCGTCTGCCGTGGCCCACGGAGAAGTCTGGCAACTAAGATGACTTCTCACGCCGCCATGGAAAGCTTTCCCAGCAGCACCCTTTCCCTGCCTTTGAACATGTCTCAAAGTAAGGCTGAGGCGTGTGATGCATGGAGACATTAGATCAGCCGCTCTCTAATCTTTTGGTCTCAGGATTCCTTTATACTCTTAGAAATGACTGAAGACTACCCCCCCCCCAAAAAAAAAAAACTTGTGTTTATATAGGTTATATTTATCAATATCTGTCATAATGGAAATCAAAAATTAAGAAGAAACTTTAATATTTATAATATTTAAATAATAATGAACCTACTATGTTAGCATAAATAACCTCACTTTTAATGAAAATATCTCTATTTCCCAAACCAAAACTAACTAAGGAGAGAAGAGTCATTGTTTTACATTTTTGCAAATCACTTCACTGTCTGGCTTGATGGAAGGCAGCTGGATTCTCCCAGCTATGTCTACACTCAATCTGTTGTGATAGGTCTCACACGCCGCCCTGCAGCCTCTGGTGAACTCCACTGTACGTGGGAGAGCACAGGGCCATATAAATCAAGTAACCTCTTAGTATTATAACGAAAATAGTTTTGACCTTATGAATTCCCTGAAAAATTCTCCAGGACACCCGGGGGTTCTCAGACCACACTTTGAGAACTTAATTCATCACTCGTGGCGTCCTTTTCAAGGGCTCCAAACCTGGCTCTCAGACTTTTTCTTACTATTCTATTTCCTCTTGTAAACCAACGTCTCAAGGCCTCCACTCCCTACCCCACCCCCGCCTTCCTCCCCCTTCCCCAACCCCAGCCTGACTGCCCACTTGAGGGGCTACTGGCTACAAGGTATTGCCACTCTCTGGTCTTTTTGCTGCTGCCAACACCATAAAGTCAAACCTGAACTAATGTCTTTGCTCAAGAAAGCCCGCCCAGCCACCCCGTCACTCTTTCACTTCTCAAGGCTAAGAACCCCTGACTGCCTTCTCCTTCCCATCTCATCACGTCACCTTCAGAAATCCTGGTGAGGATCCCTGGGTCGCCTCTCAGGTTCACCCTCTTCTCTCCTTGACCCTCTTCTGTAGACCTCATTCCCGCGTGTCTGGATAAACTAGCAGCCTTATGGCACTGGTTTTCCTGCTTCCCAACTCTGCCTTGTCCGTTTGTCCATTCTGTTGCACAAACCACTGTCAGACTTCCTTTCCTAAAGACCGGCATGCCTTGTGACCTGCTACATAGCTTAAGCCACCGACTGCCAACCTTCCAGCCATCTTTCATGACTCACCACACGGTACAATCGCATTCTTCACCTCTCCTTGTATCCATGCCCTTTGCCATGGTGGGTAGGGTGGCCTGCCTCTCCCCTTGACTCTGGGCTCACCCCAAGTAACTTGCTTTAGCTCATGAGATGTTAGCAGAAGTGACACCAGCAGAGGCTTGAAGAAGTACTTACGTATTTCTGCTTTCTCTTATGCCTCTGACCTCCCCCTGAGAAGGACATGTCTGCACTGGCCCTCTGAAATGGCACTGTCCAATAGAAATTTTAGCAATGCTGGAAATGTTCCAAAGCCACCTTGTCTAATACAGTAGCCCCTAGCCCCATGATGCTATCGAGCACTTGAAACAGGGCTCGGGAGACTGGAGGTCTGAATTTAAATTTTATTTCATTGTAATTAACTTTAAATTAAATACCTACACATGGCTAGTGGCCACCATATTAGATAAAACAGCTCAGATGACGAGAGACTTGTAGAGCAGAACCAAGTCATCCCAGTGGCCCCAGACAAGGCAACCCTAGAGCAACCCATCACCAGCTGATTCCAGACAGCTGAGCGAGAAATGCTTATTATTGTTTTATAATTGAGGTTCTGTGGCTGTTTGTTATGTAGCAAAAGCTAACTGATATATTCTATCTCCTGACCCCACCTACCTATCAAGACAGAAAGCTTCTATTCCAACAGAAACACTGTTCTTCACTCTCCCAGCACACGCCAGGCTTGTTCCCATCCTCCTGCACTGTTCCCTGCAGTGCCTCCCACCTGGAAGGGCCTCTACCATTCCCTTCCATCTACTGAAATGGGATCTTTCAATTAAATGTAACTTTCTCTGTGGACTCTTCTCTCACTACTCGAGCCCACAACAATCTCTCCTATCCATTTCCACATGTTTTAGGCTTGTTGCTCGAAAGCTCTCTAGGTCAGACACAGACCTGAACTGGAATCCCAGCTTTTGCATTTAACTGGTGGTTTAGCCTTGGGTTTATTACTAATTACTATTGTCATTACTTCTTCATCTGAAAAAAAGAAAGGGGGGGGGTGTTTTGAGGTTTAAATAATGTAAAACTAACAGGGCCTCTGACATGCAGGTATACCCAAACCATAATTGTTTGCTTTCTTGGTAGGTGTTCCTTTCATTTTTCTGGTCTAGAGCCCATAACAGTGCAGAACTTCTCGTTCATGCTCACCCTCTCTGTCCTTCTCACTCAGAGCCACATGGGGTTTCCATCAGCTCAGAAGAGCCTCTGCACAGTTACAGACTGTGGTGGATGCTGACATGTGTCACTCAGATCTCCTCTCAGCTCCTGGGAATGCAGCTCTCAGTTGCCACCCCCTCCTTCCTTATCCACTGATAAGGATAAGGTTATGTGACAAAGGTAGAGGCCCAGCCCTCTCTTTCCAGCTTGAGAACTGTGAAAGGCCATCCCAGCGTCAGACCTTCCCATGGGGTTGGCTGAGACTTGTGTTGAGACTGCAGTGCGGCTCAGCTCTCCCCCTGCTCTGCCTTGCCTCACTGCCCTTCCTTCCACAGGTATGCAGCTGAAGAGCTTGCCCTCATCGTCCAGCTGCTAGCCTGCATCTCAGAGTCTGCTCACCAGCAACTCAGCCTGCAGCCAAGAGATCTAAAGATCCAAAGAGAACCCTGGGATGCTTTCTCATTGAAAAATGCAGATTAAACCCAAATAGATAAGATGAAATGATTTGAAAGGAATCTATTTTTTTTTAGGACTAGATTTTCAATGTCTTTAGAAAGTAATGGGGTTAGTCTGATGCCACAAGTAAAGAGAGCAGGAGGTTCCCAATTTCACACAGAGTGGTTCTTAACCTGGGATCCAGGGACCCCCAAAGGGCTCATAAATAGAATTCAGTGGGTCTGCAAACTTAGGTGGGAAAAAGAAATTACTTTTTTATTTCCACTAACTTCCAACTGATATTTAGCACCTCCTTCCATTACTAGCCACAGTAGCAGTAGCACTTAGTGACTTTGACACTAAAAGAAATCACAAGGTAGTTGCTGCAGGTGTCTCCAAATATTGTTTACAGTCCTGATAACCTTGAAATGTCACTAGTTATTAGACACATTAGATTCCCTGCTATATCTTATTTAATGTGGTTAAAAATAAGCACATACATGACTCCACAAAATTTTCTGTTTACTAATACTTTGATGTGTATTTTAATGCAATTCGTTTCCTTGGTAATCCTAAGGATTATTATCGCATTATTCTGAGAAGGGGTCAGTAGGCTCCTGCAGTCCGCCCAGGGGTCAGGGCCGTCAACCTAGGCGGGCCTCGAAGTTTGTGGGCGGTGACGTCAAGGCCGCCCTCTTTTCATGCAAACCCGACGAGCTCCACGTGGGGGTCGGCCAAGGCCCGGGCCTGACGGCGCGCACAGCCATTTCCCGGCTAGGATCGGCTCCAGCCGCGGGTTTGTTTTGTTCCCCCCACTTCTGGAATGCACACTGGTTTTATATGAAATCCACATGGTGCGCGACTGGGGAAGGCAGCGGCACCAAAGGACTTAAGCACGGTGGCCAGTTCTGGGGCGTCTGGTGAGAGCTAAAGGCCACCTGGCCCGCTCCTCCCTTGGGGTCCCCGTGGTGACAAGGCTCGGCCACAGGAAACTGTTTCACCGGGGCGCCCCGCGTTCCGCGCCCTGCCGCCTGGACTCGGAGGCGAGCTCAGGGAGCGGGATCGTTGCCAAGCCTCGCTGGAGTCCCCTGAGGCCAAGGCGGGGTCTGTCCGCTAGGTTCCCGGGGCGGGAGCCCGCTGGCCGCGGCCGCCGCAGCGCCTACCTTACCGGTCCCCGCACCCCGGGAGCGCCAAGCCTCGGCGCCCGCGGCCACCCCGCTCTGGCCGCTCCCCTGCGGGGGCTCGGCGCCCGCACCTGGCCCCAGCAGGCACCGGCCAGTGGCGAGACACGAACTGACCTCCCGGCGGCGACTCAGCCCCGAGCAGCCCGCGAGGCAAGTCCGCCGGGGGTCCCCGGGCTCCCCGGGTCTGGAGGGCGCACGCGGGGCCGCGCAGACGGGGCGAGCCGGCGACGGCGACGCGGCAGTGGGGAGACCTCCGCACGCGGCAGCGAGCCGGACAGAGGCGGGGTCCCCTCCTCGGCGTGGACACCCAGCGCCGCGCCCCGGAGCCCACGGGGCCCCGTCCCCGCCCGCGACGCCCACGCCCGTGCGGCCCGGCCGGCGCCCCCGGCCCAGGGCCCTTCCTCCCGCCGCCGGCTCCAGCCCCCACGTCCCGCTCCCCGCTGCCTCCGTCCCGCACCCCCTCCTCCCGGCTGCTCGCACCCTCCCATCGCGGGTCGCACTCACGTAGACGGAGCTGATGTCCGATTTGTCGTAGAAGCGGAGCCCCCAGCTCAGCCTCAGAGCGGGGGAGACGCGGTCGTCCCCGGCCTCCAGCTCCCGGTCCCCCTGTCCCGGGCCGAAGGGGAAGAGCTCGCGGCGACTCAGGCAGCCCCCGAGCCCCGCCAGGAGCAGCGGCAGCAGCAGCGCCCGCGTCCACGCAGCCAACATGTTCCCCAACTGCGCTCCGCAAGCCCCACGGCTCGGCGGCCTGGAGGCTGAGGGAGGGCGGAGATGTAACCCGACGCCCCTCGGCAGCCCCTCCACGCCTCCCGCCTCCAAAGTCCCCGGCCCGGGAAACAGGGGAGGGGAAGCGGGGGGCGATGGGGAGGGCCCCGCCCCGACCACTGGGAGCGCCGCGGACGCGGCCCAATGGCCGCGAGGGGAGGGCGGGGGGCGACACCCAGTCTCCCCCAGCCGTGCCCGCAGCAGCGCCCTCGGGCCCCGCGGGCATTGGGCGCCGGTGGCCGCGATTCCCAAAACCCACCCGATTGTCCACGAAAGGCCCTTCCCGGGCGTGGGAGCAGAAGCCCGAGCTCTGCAGCACTGTGCTCGGTCAGGGCCCAGGCGTGGAAAGCAGGCGACGTGGAAACGCTCGGGACGCAGAAGCCGAGCCCACCCCAAAGCCGCTCGGCGCGTCAGGCCTCTGGGGGGGAAAGGGGGTGGGTGGTGGGAATTAACAAGAAAGGACTGGGCCCGCAGCGTGTCCTTTACCCAACCACCCACCCATCCATTCGGCATTTACTGAGTGCGGGATGCTGCGCGGGTTCGGCAAGAAATAGGGTCCCACTCCCCCCGATATTTTGAAGGCAAGACAAAAGTCACGAGTCTTGCACAATTCAGGGTTAGGTTGGACAGCGTTCCCAAGGACATTAGGGCTGAAATAATTGGCCAGGGAAAACTTCCCGTGGGATGGGGTGTTGGGAATCGAACCAGCTCTTCGGGAAATGATAGCCTTTGAACAGGCAGCCGCAGAAGGGACGTTCTGGACAGCGGAGGCTCCAGCCCCCAGCTGAGGGCTGGAGTGGGGAGGATCCAAAGTACCCTCCCCCAGCTGAGAAGTTGCCTAAGGACAGGTCAAAGGAGAGCCTTGAATGCCAAGGACTTTGGACTCACTGTAACAGTAAGAGAACTACTGAGAGTGATTGACAGAGGGAGATAAGCCATATCCTAAATAATCAGTTGATCATTAATTTGGCACCGAGTTGAAAGAGGAGACAGGTAGGTCATCAGGATGCTGTTGAAAAGCAAAGCAAAACAAAACAAAACCCGGATTAAAAAGGAAGAAATGGAAATCAAGAAGAAATGCATGAGATACTACAATGAGAGAAGGAACAAGACCTGATGATAAATTTGATATTGAGAGTAAAGAAGTTAAATTTGGGTGCACAGTTTTGTGCCCTGAGGATTGGAAAACTAGTGCTTCATTTTGAAGTCAGGGGAGCTGGGGAGAGAACCTGAGACAGTGGGAGTTGGACTATGGGTTTGGTGTCTGACAAGTTAATTCTGAGAGGTCAGCAGGGCATCCCCATTTCCTGTTAGCAGCTAAAAGTAAGGACCTGGCTCCTAGTTTATAATAATTCTCCCAGTAAGCAGAAAATTCTATCATAATATTAGAACGAGGCGGTGTGTGAGTCCTGAACCAGTAGAAATCATGGGAGAAAAAAAAGCAAATGAAACATGTCTTCTGAACATAAAGGTTTTAGTCTACTCAAGACATCTTTTCTTTTTCTTTTAATTCATTTAAAAAGCACAGGGCTTACTGGGTGCCAAGGGTTCTATAGGTATTAATTCATTTCATGCTCGCAGCCCCAGGAGACAGAGACTATTGCTATCCCTGTTTTAGAAGAGGGGCACGAAGCCCCAAAGAGGTTAAATCTCTTTGCTAAGGTCACCCAATGGGAGTCCACATGTGACCCAAAGTGGCCCAGCTCCAGGGGCCCCTCTTAACCACTAGTTATGTGACCTCTTTACTGCTACTTTTTTTTTTTCTCTTATTGCTAAACAGTGACAAATGCTGCCTACAGTCTGTTGCCAAATCCAGTGACTTTTCCTTCAGTTTTCTTCCGGAACTGCAGAGCTGGGAGTCCCAGCCCGCCCCCCACCCCCACCCCAGGAAGCGCTTCCTGCCTCTGCCCCATGCTTTCCCTAGTCTCAGCTGCTGTAGCAAGCATTTCTGGGCTTCTGGATCCCAGCACGGCCTGTTCCAACTGCCGAGAACTCCATATAGAGGCTCCTATTTACCCCCTGCTCACGTGCACACCACCCTGGGCCCAGAACTCCCTGCTGCCTGTGCCGCAGCCCTCCTCGCTCGCATCCCTCCCTCGTCACTCATCAGAGCTGTCTCCGAAGCTGTTGCTGGCGCCTGGAATGCTCTGGCTCCTCGAAGAAATCGCTCCCTTTTTGGTACTCAGACAGCGTCTGAAACTCCTGTTGGCCCAGGGAAATTTCCCCCGCTAGTGCAAGAGAAAGAGAGAGCCAGAGCAGGTCTCCCTTCCACTGGTCGCGTGCAGCCCCCGGGGTCTGGCAGGCTGGCTGGAGCACGGCCCCACCCTCTCCTAGCCGCATAAACTTGGGCAGGTTTCTAAGCCTCCATATCCCCATCATTTGGAGGGAATGTTCGTCCTACAGTCAAAGGATTGTTGAGGATGCAATAAGGTGATCCATGAAATGCTCCCAAGCATGGAGCCAAGCACAAAGGAAGTACTCAATTAATAATAGTAAACCATCATTATGATCTAAATGCACAGTTTTCATGGTTCTTATTATTTTAACATTTATTGAGACTCTACCCTGAGTTGGACACTGTACTGAGAATTTGAACTACTAAGGACATTAAGATGCAATTCCCTTTTGAGGCGCTCACAGTTGTTTGGAGGAGAAGGACACAAAAACCACAAGAACTCAGGGTGGTATTTAAACAGCTATATACCGAGCACCAGGGGATGCCTCTCATGGAACGCCTGCTCCTGCTAGACGCTTTGTATAGCATCCACTGTAATACTGAAAGCCAGTGCACAGGCTGGTGGCCCCCTGGTAGAGAGTGGGAAATGAGGCTTGCACACGTCTGATAACGTGCTCAGTTTCACTCAGTGAGAATAGCTGGTATTTGAATCATAATGTGTCTGAAGCCAAAGCTTTTATTCTTTTCACCACACCATCTTGCCTTTCTATGGAAGAACA
>JAQZBX010027729.1:0-19276 GCA_029593785.1 Cabassous unicinctus | reverse complement strand
GCCGGGAAGGTCATCTCCCCTTCTGCTCTACATATTAAAACTTTGCTTTCCTTAATGAGTCAGGACAAAAGTCCTCTTTTCTTTCCCGATCATGGTAAGCCAGAGTCATTTCCCCCCCCCATTCTATGTTCCCAAGTTTTGTGTTCATACCCTTTACAACCCTCACCACAGTCAAACTTGCATTAGTTTGGAAGACGTGGATATTGCATGTTATCATCTTTTACATCTTCAGAATATAACACAGCCTCTGGCAAATTGTAGAGGCTCAAAATGTTTGTTGAATTGACTTGACTCACTAGTAGGTTGCTGGGATATACTGAACTAGTAAACTAGGAAATAGTGTCTCTGTTTAAAGCCACTAAGCTCTCCTGACCTCAATTTCCTCATCTATAAAACCCAAACGATGTTGGAGATCCCTTTCTACACTAACATGTTTGTCTTTGGTTAGGCAAAAATAATTCCAATTATATTAAGTTTTCTTAGGGGGTCTGCCATGGTGCTGCCCCCTAGTGGTCTATTGCAGCACTTCCCTGGACTAAGCCTAGCCTTTGGACCAGTGCTGTTCAATAGAAATATGAGTCATATATGCAATTTTAAATGTTCTAGTAACCACATTTTTAAAAAGTGAAAGCAATTTTGATAGGATAGTTTATTTATCTAAAAACATCTAAGATTTCATTTCTACATATATTCAATGTAAAATTATTGAGATTTACTACATTCTTTTTTGTATTGTCTTCAAAAATCTAGATTTCCGTTCAGATTTGCCACAGTTCAAGTGCTCAATAGCCATATATGGCTACTGGCTACTAAATTGGTCAGCACAGCTTTAGAGCAATAGTTCTCAATCTTAGGCGTGTTTAGAATCACCTGGAGAGTCTTAGAAAAGTATCATTGCTGGGCCCCATTCCCAAGAGCCTGGTCAAGTTGTTCTGTGGTGGCCTAAGCAACATGACTTTTTTCTTCAAACTCTCCCAAGGCAATTCTAATGTAACAACAGCTGCTAACACTTAGTAAATATCAGGCACTCGCTCTGTCTCATTAATTCTCACACCAGACCCACTGAGGAAGGTTACTATAAGAAATGAGGGAAGGTGGCTGGTCAGAATAAACCTGTAACAGCTGGGACCCCCTTGGTCAGAACACAGTCCTGAGAACCCGCCCGGAAACCCCCTGAGGGGAGGCCATTGTATGAGAACAAAGCTGTAACCCGTACAGCTAAAAAGCCAAGACCCTGGTCACGAGGTCCCATTTGAAACACCTGAGCTCAGAAGCCCCACATAACTCCAAACAGAAAGGCCTCACTATTGGTTCCCTGAAAGCTGACAGGTGAAGGTAGAAAGGCAACCAACCGGGCTGGCAAATAGCTGAGACCCCTCCTTAATATGGGGAGCAGAGAGGAGGAAAGGCCTAAAAAGGCCTACCCTGGGGCTCCATGTTGTGCAGCTCACCCTGTAGCACACCCGCACCCATGTCTTGGGTGTGTACTCTCTCTTTTCTTTCATTAATTAATAAACTCATTTTACTGGCCTCATTAAACTGACACATCTCTGAATTCTTTCTTGTGATGAAGCCAAGAACCTAGAAACTCAGAGGTGACAAACGAAGGAGCTAAGATACAGAGAAGGTAAATGACCTGCCTGCACGGGGCCAGTTGGTGAACTCAGGCACCCGAAGCCATCCTTTCAACTTCTACAATACTGCAAGCTGTGTGGCTCCCACTGCATTGGTACATAAGCATGGTGCTACTTAATACTGTAAATGGTCGTGCAAGATTAAGCAGTCTTCTTTAGAGTTCTTCCTTGTCAAAAAGAGACCTGCATGAACGTGGAGTGACGGAAGGACTGGGGTCCCATCTCTCCAGGACCTCCTGATGGGGCATTGACAAGTATATTCCTAATGGAACTAATGAGTCAATGTGCTGTATTCCTAGGTAGTGTATTTTGCATGGTCTTCTAGAGAAGAGTTAGGAAGCTTCTCTAATGGTGCATATTTCAGGAAGATTTCAGTGGCTCTCCTACCTCTAGCCTACTTTGCCAGGGGATGAACCCATCCTGGACCAGGGAAGGCCTCTTACCTCTGCCTGTGCAGCCTGGTGCGGTGGTTGTAGCTGGCTGTCCGGAGCCTGAGCAGTTCCACCTGAGCTGAGGTCTTTGAGGCTGTGGTGGATGGCAGGAGGGTTGGGGGCTTGGCAGCAGTTACTGAAGATATGCTGGCAACTTGAGGGTGGTGGGTGATGGGCGAAATGGGGGAGGGGGGGCGGGCTGGAGTGGTCTGAGTCCTTTGAGCTGGTGTGGTTACTGCAGGTGACAGCAAGAAAGAGTGGCCTTTCACATATACATCTTAGTCTCAGCGGGATTGGGTCACCGTCTCTTTCCCAAACACACACTTCCCTTTTACCCAGACAACCTTTGCTCTTATAGTCCTCATGGCCTGGGATGCTTTCCCAGCAGGCCATCTACACCCAGTGCATTCCTATCTTTATTTGCTTCAAATGCCATTTTTTCCAGGAAACCTTCCCTGATTTCCCAGACAGAGTACTTGCTTTCCTCTGAGCATGGGAAAAAAGCTTATTTGTAATTTTGTTCCCACTCTTCCTTGTGCTATATTTGTGTGCTTGTCCATTTTCTCCCATCCCGCACCTACCAGTCATAACCTTGGATATATGATCTGTTCAATTACACTATCCCTTTTCGCATTCAGCAGGGTTCTCTAGTGAGTGTAATAATGTTCAATTAATGTCTAACTCACATGGTAGATATGAGGATATGATAGGAATATTGCATGTCAAAAGTGTTTTAAACTGGAAAATGACGTAGAAATGTAAAGGTATCCTTAGCATGATCATCATTAATCTTTTTATTGAAAAATAGAATTGTTAAAATCCTGGACACCAGCAGGCAGAAGACAGCAGAAGGCATGACAACCTCTGGCTGGGAAATTTCTGCTGAGTTTTGGTTGTGACAGTCATTCATGAAAGAGCTATATTTTGTGAATGGAGCACAAACTTCCATTACTTTGGTGCCACCTGGTGGTGATATTTGAGTTCTGCAAGTGGGCCAGGTGTCCAGGCTGTAGGGCAGGCTTGAGAGACCTGGAAAGCAGATCTCAGGGAAGGTGACCTTCCCTAATTCAGGGAAATATACATCTGAGATTCGCCTCTGCTCACCACCCACTCTATGGACTGAGTGCACCGCCCCCTCCCCTGCTCTTCATAATGCCCTATCATCTCCTCCACCTCTCCTACCCTAGCTTTGTTGAACTGACCTTTGGATATGAATTCAGGAGTGGTATCTGCAGGCACATGGGGCCAAAGTGTAGTAAAGGGCATCGGCAGCTGTAGAAGTCTAGGAAACCATCTTGAAGGCTCAGGTTCCAGCATCTCTTCCAAGAATGGATTATACTCTGTTGGAGGCAAGAGGAAGACATTGGTGGACTCTAGGAGGTGCCTGAAGCCTGGGGAAGGCACTCTTAGTGTGAGTGGAGGCTGACTCAGCCAAGGTTGATGGCAGTGAGGCAATGGCAGCTGATCCACCCATGGGAACAGAACAGGAACTGGCCTCGGGGCTGCCTGAATGACATGTTATTCTCCCAGATCCCAATCAACCTTTCCTGCAAAACTATCAAAGACCACTGGTATTCTAGGCTGTGAATTAGTACTGCATATGTATGGGAAAGTCAGTGGAGCAAAGGAGAAAATCAGGATTTAGGAAAAATAAGGAATGATCAGACCACAAAGTAACAAGTTTGCCTTACAAAAGAGAGTGCCTTTCCTTTAAATTCATCCCTGATATTTCTCACGGGGCAATTATATAGGACAACTATGTCCTTTTGCTTCCCATCTCCTCTAGTCTCATAACCTGTCCTCAATCCCACCCCCAGCCCCTCATGCCCTGGGTAGGATGGGCAATGCAAGGACAGCACCTATCTCATTCCTTTCTTGCACACTGGATGGAAAATGCTGTGGACTACGGAGGTCATTGACTCTATGAGTTTTCAGCTATGTGGATCCCATTTATTATTGGACTGGCTAATATGGCAATAGTGTAAGGGTTTGGGGAACTGTTGACATCAGATGGTTGCTGCAACCTTCCCAAGTGGAAAAGTCTCCTGGGTGAGTGGCACCTCCAGCTAGTCGGGGCACCTACCACTGTTAACACTCAGGATGACTTGCTGGGTCTTGTCCCGGTCCGTGTTCTTGCCCGCCCCACAGGCATAGACTCCACTGTCACTCTCGGCTAGCTCTGTCATCTCCACCAGGAACAGATTCTTGTCTGGGTATCGCTGGAGGGTGACTCGGCTTCTGTATTCCTCCTTGACAAAGTTCGTATTAGACACCACGGTGGAACACATTCCAGATGCAACCACTATCCGGCACAGATATACTCTCTCGTGCAGTTCAGGAAGTGGGCACACGATGGTAATGGATCCGCCTAGCTCTCCCTCCAGCTTTACTTCTGGGAGAGTCCTCAGAGCTCCAGATACTGCAGGGAGAGGGAGATAATGCAGAGGAAACCCCACCTCCAGTTTATCCCAACCCCAGCCACACCCCCAACTCCAGCCCTATCTCCAAACCTCACCCTGGCCCCAGCCCAATCTCATTATCAGCCCAAGCCTCAGCCAGCCATTAGCCTTAGCCCCATCCTGATCTCTTGCATTAGCCTCATTCTCAGCCTCTTCCTATCCCCAACCCTCTTCACAACTTCAGTGTATATCCATCCTCAGCCTTACACCCAAGCTCGAGTCTCAGCCAGACTCTTTCCAGCCCCATCCCAAGGCTTAACCTAATCTTCAGCCCCAACCCCAGCCTCATCACCAAACCTAAACCTGTAAGGACCCAGACACCAAACCCCTGAGAATAGTCAAACCTGCAAAACCCACTCCAAGGAGAGGTAATATGCCATGGATGACCCCAAAGAGCACAAGTGACGTCAGTGTGGCATTGGGCGGCATGGTGCAGTTATGTGGCAACGGATTTGCCTTTTCAGTTTTGTTTTGCTCAGACCCACCCAACCAACCATTCATCCACAGTCCTATTTATTAAGTCACTCCCAAGTATTTACTGAATGACTTGATTGTGACAGTAAGATGGCCAGCATCCTTCCTCTCACAGAACTAATCATTTAGCGGGAGATGCAGACAACCGGACAGTCACTGTAGCACGGTGTACTGAACCCCACGAGAGATAGCACAGGTTTCCTTGGAAGCACCAAGCAGGCCACCTGATCCAGACTGTTGCAGGGATGATGTAGTCTGAGGAAGGCTTTCTGGAAGAAGTGAAGTTTAAGTTGTGGCCTAAAGAAATGAGGAATGGGCATGGAAAGCAACTGAGAATGATGATACTGAGGTAGGGAACAAGGAGAAAAAGCAAGGGTGTCGGCCAGTGTGTGTTCTTGGGTGCATGGGTGTGTACACATTGGATGTGTGTCGGGGAGGGTGTGGAGCAGGGAGGAAAAAAAGATCTGGTTCTTCGAGACATATAGACCAATGGAATAGAATTGAGAGTTCAGAAATAAACCCTCAAATTTATGGCCAATTGATTTTTGACAAGGGTGCCAAGTCCACTCAATGGGGAAAGAATAGTCTCTTCAACAAATGGTGCTGGGAGAACTGGATAGCCACATGCAAAAGAATGAAGGAAGACCCCTACCTGACACCATATACAAAAATGAACTCAAAATGGATCAGTGATCTAAATATAAGAGGCAAAACTCTAAAATTCCTAGAAGAAAATATAGGGGAACATCTTCAGGACTTTGTACGAGGCAATGGATTCTCATGAGCAATAAAAGAAAAAAAATAGACAAATGGGACTTCATCAAAATTAAAAACTTTTGTACACCAAAGGATATTATCAAGAAAGTGAAATGACAACCCACAGAATGGGAGAAAATATTTAGAAACCATATATCTGATAAGGGTTTAATATCCAGAATAAAGAACACTTACAACTCAACAACAAAAAGACAAACAATCCAAATAAAAAATGGGCATAGGACTTGAATAGATAATTCTCCAAAGAAGATATATAAATGACCAATAAGCAAATGAAAATATGCTGAACATCATTAGCCACTAGGGATATGCAAATCAAAACCACAATGGAATACCACCTCACACCTACTAGAATAGCTACTATAAAAAAACTAAACAGAAAATAACAATTGTTGAAGAGGATGCAGAGAAATTGGAACCCTCACACATGGTTGGTTGTAAAATGGTGATGCTGTTGAAGAAAACAGTTTGGTGGTTCCTCAGGAAGTTAAGTATAAAATTACCATATGACCCAGCAGTCCCACTTCTAGGTATATACCCCAAAGAATTGAAAGCAAGGATTCAAACAGATATTTGCACACCAAAGTTCATAGCGGCATTATTCATAATACCAAAAGGTGGAAGCCGAGTGTTCATTGATGGAAGAATGGGTAAACAAAATGTGGTATATATGTGCAATGGAATATCAGCCAGCCATGAAAAGGAAGTTCTGATACAACCTACAACATGGATGATCCTTGAATATGTCATGTGGAGTGAAATAAACCAGACACTAAAGGACAAATATTATATGATCTCACTTATATGCAATAATTAGAATATGCAAATTCATAGAACCAGGAATTGGAATACAGGTTACCAGGGGGCAGGGACGGGGGTAGAGAGTAGAGAGTTAATGCTTAATTGGTACAGAGTTTCTGTTCGGGGTGATGGAAGAGTTTTGGTAATGAATGGTGGTGATGGAAGCACAACACTGTGAATGTAATTAACACCATTGAATTGTATATTTTAAAGAGGTTAAAATGGGAAATTTTAGGTTGCATATATGTTCCCAGAATAAAAAATTTTAAAAACCCATAGAACTGTACCACACAAAGAGTGAACCCTAATGTAAACTATGGACTACAGGTAATAGTTTAATTATAATAATATTTGCTCATCAATTGCAATAAAGACATCACACTAATTCAAACTATAATAGGGAAAACTGTGTGTATGTGGGGGGCGTATATGGGAAATCTGTACCTTCTGCACGATTTTCTGTAAAGCTACAACTGCTCTAAAAAATTTTTTTTTAAAAAATTTGTATCCTATAGCTGCAAGAAGACAGATCTAACACAGTTGAGCCTGTTAGAGAAAAGGGTAAGACCATGTATGATTAATTGTTAACTAAGTGTCTGCATATGTCTGGGAAGAGTTTTCATAGGGTAAAGTATATGTGCCTTGGGGTGAGGTTGAGAAGCCGGGGTGGAGGAGGAGAGCGTCTTCCAGGCAGAATGAGCAGCCCCTGTAAAGATCGGGATGTGAGAGAGAACATGGCATGATCGTGGAGCAGAGAGAACGCCACAAGCTTCCTGAAACTCATCCACAGAATGCACATTAAGAACAGCTCTGAAGAAATTTAAGCAAATAAGGAGAGTCAGGGAGAGTGCTGGGGAAGAGGCGAGGCTTGAGGCTTCTGGGTGAGCCGAGAGGTCCTTGGAGGACATTCCAGGCACAAGGAAGAATGACAGCAGTGAAGAGGTAAAAACAAACTTGGGAGCATGGGGTGGGGCTTAAAGGAGGGTAGGAGAGGGGCAGACTGTGTTTTTTGCCTTTTAGTATGCCCTGTGATTTTTTGTTGAAAAATCATGTACCGGGTAAAAGGAACTGAGGTGAATAACCTTTCCTGTGAAGTTTATTTGTCTAGAAGTCAGGCTATGTTTACTCTTTGCTTTAGCTGTAGGTGACAGAGGCTAAAATTTCCTCCGGCTGTCCTTGTTTTTGTCTCCCCTGTTGGGTCTGAGCCTTGTAGTTCTCTCTGTTGTCATCCCCTTTTATTATCCAGGAGCCCTCTTCATGTCATGGTAAGTGTGGGGGGAGGAGAACATTCCAGAATCCTATGATTTGGTCTCAGGGTTTTGGTGAGCCTGTGCCCTGGGTTGCCATCTTCACAGGGACTCCTCAGCTGTTTTCCCTCCCTACTCCCTAAGTGAGACAGGAAGGCTAGAGGGGCTGGAGTTCAGTCCTACCCTTCCCCAAGTTGATTAGGCTCAGGTAAAAGAGTTTCTTTTGAGGGCAGTCATTTGTTAAGGAGAATGGACCGCTCTGGGCATATTTCAAAATGGCTACTTTCCATTCCCCTTGCTGCACCATGAAAGACGTTTTCTCCGATCTTCATTGTGAGAACATTGGGGGGCTCTTGGAGGTAAAACTCAGGAAAATGTGGGCACTCCCCTAAAAGTGGGCCTCCCAGAGTCTTTAACTCTCAAATTAGTCCACACTGAGCCTCCAGCAATTCATCAATTACAGTTTAAGCATTCCTGACAGCACTGGCTCCAGAAGAGTTTCTGTCCTTGGGCTTCTTAGCTTAAAGTGTGGTTCTTTTTATCAGTTTCTCTCCTGTTTCGGGGACAGTGATTTGCCCTGGGACTTCAATTCTCTGATGGCTCTAAGAAGAGTTGGTTGTTTTCCAGTTTGTTCAACTTTTTCCTTGTTGTTAGGCTGGGAGAGACGACTTCCAAGCCCTTTACATGCCAGACCAGAAACCAAAAGTCCTTCGACTACACTTGAATGTCTATGACGTATTTCAAACTTATAATGTGCAAAAGAACACTCTTGATTTCTCTTCCCAAACCTGTTCTTTCATACACTCTTCCCATCTCAGTAAATGGCACTGTAATCGATCCAGCTGCCGAAGCCCAATACTCGTCCCCTTACTAAAGAATCAAGAATGAATTTGAGTGGTGTTTGTGTGTGTACTAGGTCACAACAGCAAGCGTATTTATTTTTATGCATCAAGATAAATGAGATTTGAAAGCCTACACCATATGACACCGCTTTGCTCTGTCAAGGAATCCACACACAGCTCCAGGCACTGTGACTTACAGCCTGTGCTGCATGCACAGGCCTCTGGGGACATTTGCAGGACCAGGGGCAAGAATACAAATGAAGACTCAAATACCACATGTCTAAATATTTTAAAATTATAACTCAAGCTAATAAACTGTTGAGTAAAATATGTGCTAGCTCCCCATCTTGACAATTTCATATACTCCTTGGATGTCTATTCCAGAGCAAGGCTGTGCAGGGAAAACTGAACCAAGGCATCCTGCTCCCAGCTCTGGCCTTTCTCCTTGAACAAATAAGAAACTTTCAATTCTCAAGGAGCTCACCATTTCAGAAACAAAATAAGAATAACACACATTGAGCCACATTACAAGACAAAATGTGATCAGCTTGTTGGGTTCAGAAGAAGGGACTCAGGGAAATCTAAAAGAAGGTGGCATTTGAGATGGACTTTGAGGACCCCTCAATGGTGGAGGTGAGAGGAAGGATTTTTTTGGCAGAAAGAAAAGCATGAGCAAAACACAGTGGCAGGAATGTCCAGAATGTGTGTAAGGAGGAGTACTGTTTGGATGGAGGTTAGGAAAGTGCAGGGGAGTTTGGTAAACTCAGAGTGTGACAAATGCAAAGGAGCAGTTTGTATTTAATTCAGTAGGCAGTGGGAGCCACTGAGGGTTTTTGGGAAGGGTAATCCTGTGATTAGAGTCAAGCTTTAGGTAGGTTAATCTGGAACTACATGCACACTGAGTTGGAGGAAGTAGGAAAGATAGTTAAGAGATGATTATGCATTCTTTTCCTTTCCATTCCCCAAGGTGTCATCGATTCTGATCCTGGTAACTGTGCATCTAGAAACTGCACGAGTTGGTCATTGATTGGCTCAAGGTCTGGGTGGGAATAAACGAAAATAGATGGTAAAAAGCTAGTCCGGGAAAGTATATGTGTGTGTGTGAAGAAGGGAATGTTGCAGGGTGGGGGTGGTTATAGAAGAACTTTCTGTGAGATTTTTCTGTAAACCTAAAATTGCTCTAAAACGAAAGTTTTATTTATTTACTTTTAAAGTCAATCTGACATTTTAAGGCTGTTATCAGAGACAGTTAAAGTAGATGGAGCAGCTGGTTTGGATGGTACCAATGAGGAGTCCAAGTTTAAGTGTTAGGCATCTTGGTGGGCTGTTGAAATGGGGGTGTCCAGGAGACAGTTGTAAATTGAGATATGGAACTTAGAAAATAGATTAGGACTACAGAACAGATGAGGGAGTCTCCATTTAGAGTTGAAATTCAAAAATTCAGGAATGAAAGAGCCCCAAAGAGACTTTAGAGGTAAGAAGAAAGAACTATGTAGGCACTTACGACAAGATCCCATATTAATGGGCTGACATGTCTGGGAGAAGTGATACCTTCAGCCCTTATGAGTTAACACCTGAGCCAAATTAGAAGTGTCTGGATAGAGAAGCACTAGCAAGGAGTGGGGAGACCTCCAGCGTCTCACACGGCTCACATCCTTGCCCGGCCCTAGGTGCTGGTTTGCATCTGAATTTATCCAAGAAACATCAGAGCCTGACAACTCCCATAGCGTGGCCAAGTCGACTCTCACGTCTGTGCAGTGGTATATCCCCACAGCACTTACCTGGCAGGAAGTAAAGTGACCAAAGCCAGAGGTCCATGGCTCCTTCCAGAGCAAGATCCCATCCGAGAGCCGCTGGAGAGGGGGACAGACACCCACGGCTCACCCAGGAGCTCTTCACAGTCTGAAGCTTGAAAGAGTTTTCTCTCCCCCACGAGACGGAAGACTTGAAAATGAGGAAATGGCCATCTGCCTTGTTGCCTAATTAGGCTCATGTTAAAAGGAAAATACCAGCAAGAGGCAGCGGAAGTCAGCAATTGAGAAAACATATTGTGTTGAGTGAGGGTGGGTCACCAAGTTTTGAGGGCCTCCAGACAGCTTCTTAGCACTATTTATTTACAAGTAGGCATGACATCTCTTTGCCTTCAGTGCTTTTTCTTAGAGGGGCCTCCCATGCTTTATGTATATTAATTCAGTCCTGAGCCAGTTTCATTTTATCCTCTGTCTTCAGGATAAAAGAGCCCCCTCACCATTTTTTTCCCCCATCTGATGAAGGCTGTACAGAAAGAAGCTTGGGCCTGAAGTCAGAAGATGCTGTTTGTAGTTCTTACCAGTGACCAATGAACTCATTCAACAAATATTTTCACGTACCCAGCACATGGGGATGTTAACTTCTGGACCTGAAGCAATTCACTAAGTTTCTCTGAGCCTCAATTTCTTTATCTGTGAAGTGAAGGGTAGGAGGATGATCTCTGGTGTTCTGTGGAATGTCATTCCAGGGGTCTTAGTTACAGCTTGCCCCACACGTGGACTAGCCATCCCTCGTCTCTCCCAACCACCTCCGTGAGGTGGCTACCCTCCAGCAGGGGCCCAGGCCACTGTCCAGGGACTCCAGGGGTGATGCCAGGATCAGGGTGTGACAGATCACATAGCAGCTCTACCTGAAGTCACAGAAGCCTGGCAGATCGACCCTCTAAGACCCCGAGGGTCCTGGGGAGAGGCCCAGTGACTGACGAGAAAGACAGTGATGCTGAGGCAATCAGCCATGAGAGATCATGGAAGGAGCTTTGGACTCAAGTCAGAAGACTGGGTTCTCTGGTCCTGTCTTGGCATGTTCTAACTTTGGGCAAGCCTCCCTGGGCCTCAATTTTCTCATCTATAAAATAGGGATGATCCTCATCCTGCCTCCCTCACACAGGCCAGGAGAAATCACAGACAGGGAAATGCTTTAAGAATTCTTTAATGTGGAGATGTGCAGGGTTAGTACTTATGAGTTAACACCTGAGCTGAATAGAAGTGTCTGGAGAGAGGAGCACTGGTAAGGAGTGGGGAGACCTCCAATGTCTCACACGGCCCCCATCCTTGCCCGGCCCTAGGTGCTGGTTTGCAGCTGAATCCATCCAAGAAACATCAGAGCCTGACAACTCCCATACCTGTGGCCAAGTCGAATCTCATGTCTGTGGAGTGGTGTATTCCCAGGCGTTCATTCCTGGCTCTTCCACACTAGGCCTGTTCTCAGGCCCCATCTCCAGGCCCCACACCCTCTTCCCACAGTCTTTCTAGGGAGGGTGTGGCTGACAGAGCCATCAGCTTCTCAGTGGTCTTGTGCAAGCCCCTCCTGCAATCGCCCACACACACCAAGTTTGTCACTTGCTTTCAAAACAACAACATCCGCAGTGAAAGTCAAATGTAAGGCTCAAGCAGGTGCAGAGGAAACTGTGTGGGCAGGCAGCCTACTCTGCCCCACACCCATCTGATTTGTCAAGGCTCAGAGCAGCTGTAGTTGTGATTTCCTCCAGCCATCAATTGAGCCAAGATGTTAGAGGGCAGCCACAGGCCTCTGGTTAGAGTGAGCGCCTGCCAGAGGTCTTGGCTCAGATCAGCCTCCACCCTTCCCTACTTGGAAGGCCCATCCTAATGGCCTACAGCTGTAACACAGCTGGGCTCTGGAATTCACTGGGTCCAGGCCTGGAGCTGTCCTGGAGAGAGTAGGGGGAGTGAGAGAGGAGAGAGAGAGGGAGAGGTGATGTGCATGTGACTATAAGTGTGAAAATGTGTAATGTGTGAAGTGTAAGTCTGTGAAATGTGTGAAGTGTGAGGATATGAGGTGGCAGTGTGTGAGGTGGGAATGTGTGAGGTGTGAGGTGTGTGAAATGTGTGAGGTGTGAGGGTGTGGGATGGCAGTGTGTGAGGTGGGAATGTGTGAGGTGTGATTGTATGAGGTGTGAGGGTGTGGGGTGGCAGTGTGTGAGATGGGAATGTGTGAGGTGTGAGGGTATGGGGTGGCAGTGTGTGAGGTGGGAATGTGTGAGGTGTGAAGTGTGTGTGAAGTGTGTGTGAGGTGTGGGTGTGTGGGGTATGACTGTGAGTGTACATGTGTCTATGAAGATCAGATATTGGCTATGCTATGGATGGGTCTTGCCAGGTGATGCTGGAAGGGTGTGGAATGAGAGAGGGTCGGAGAGATTTGCACATTATGTATTACCCAGATGGAACCCTTAAACATATACTGGGTTGTTAGGAGATAGCATTAGGGATGACCAAGACTGCCTTAACTTCCCTTTAGCATGACTAAACTCTAGGCAGGCTTCTCCCTGACTCCAGCCCCTGACCTCCTTCTCACTTGGGCCCTTACACTATCCAAGCAACCTGAGTGCCTCCTAACTAGGTAACTCCTTATCTCCCTCTTCCTTCCTCCCGACACTTACAGACTCCAAGTGGCCTTATTACCACAAAGGAAAACATTCTGAACCAAACTGTCCTAATGGCAAACTCAGCCATCTCTGTGATCAAACCCAACCCCCTTACTATCTTCCAGGACTTTTCTTTGAACTCATTCTCATCCCTTAAAGGCTTGCTATCCTTTGTTTTAACAGAGATGCATTCTACTTTCTCTCTCTTACCATGATAGCTATGAATAAAGTCACTCTTATTGTTTCACATTGTCTGGTATAGTTTATTCCTTGAGAGGGGTTTGAGGACTGCCACAAAAGAAGTGAATCTTTGGAGTCTGAGCCAATCCAAACTCCCAGACCCGAGGATTTCTGGTTGACCAAGATGTTGGGATGAGAAACTCTAGGGTTCTGTTCCCCCAAAGAATTTTTGAACAATTAACCTAAACTGGCAGAGCTATCTTTCTCAGAGCTCCAGAAAAGAGTTAAAGGTTACAATAAGTGGGTGAGTGCCAAAGTAAAAAATCGTAACTTAAAAATGGTAGGAAAACCTCATGGCACCTTTCTGGCCCCTCTGCCTCAGTGTGGAGCCAGCCTGCACTCTCAGTACAGGTTCCTGGTTCCAGTTCTGGAGGGAGCAGAATGATCCTTTGGACATACTGGGGTGCATGTATGCCTGTACTCATTTATCTGGTGGAAGCTAAAGGACTGAATCAGGAATTCATCTCTGGTTTGCCATCCCAGAACCTTCCCTCCACACAGAAGCAGCCTGGAGGCTGCTAAATCAGTGTAAGAAACAATCAAATTGCTGTGCTCCCAGTACTAAGAGGAAAGACTATTTCATAGGTAGGAGAGGGGGCATTCAGATTCCTTTAATTTGGGGATTTCTTAAGGGCACGAGTGCATACCAGACAAGACACATGCTCAAAAAAAATTGGAGAGGACCCTGCATCTTTATCTCAGGCTGTTCTTCAAATTCATTGGTAAGAGGGCTAAACTCTGATGGAGAGCACTAGCTAGCACAGAACCAATCTCCAAAGACCGTGGAAGGTGTTTTTCTGCATTGGTTTGTTTGGTTTTATTTGAACCTGGCATTCAAGGAAATATCTGTCATATCACTAACTGGATACAAATTTAAGGAACAAACAATTCTGGGACTAAACTCCAGAGTTAACACATTAAAATACTAAAATGTGTAGTGTCCAAGATAAGATTAAAAGTCATACAAAACAACAACAACAACAACAACAACACAAAAAACAACAAACAAAAAAACATAGGAAATGATGACCCATTCAAAGAAAAAGATAGACTGTCAGAAATCAACAAAGAAGACAAAACTTTGTATGTGCCAAAGACTTAAGAAATTGTTTTAAATATGTTCAAAGAGCTAAAGAAAACACAAAGAACTAAAGGATATCAGAAAATCAGCATATAAACAAAATGAGAATTTCAGTAAACAGATGGAAATTATAAACCAACAATGGAGGAACTCAATAACTGAAATGAAAAATTCCCTAAAAGGGTTTAGCATCAGAATGGAGTTAGCAGAAGAAAGAAAATAAGACAAGTGAAATTATTGATTCTGAGGTGGAGCAGCATGATGGTTTGAAGATGTATGGACCCTAGAAAATCATGTGATAGAGAAGCCCAGGATCACTGGAAGCTGGTCTTTGAGGAGAAAGCATCACCTGACAATGCCTTAATTTGGACATTTTTTCCCAGTCTCAAAATTGTAAGCTTGTAAGCTAACACATTCCCACTGTATTTGAAGAAATAATGGCTGAAAACTACCCAAATTTACAGGAAGGCATGATATACACATCTAAGAACCTCAGTGAACCTCAAACAAGTTCTGCTTGAAGTGATCCACACCCACACACTGTATAAACAAACGGTTGAATGCCAAAAACAAAGAGAATATTGAAAGCTGCAAGAAAGAAGCAACACATCACGTAGAAGGGAGCCTCAATAAGATTAAGTAGTGCCAATCTCTCATCAGAAACTGTGGAGGCAAGAAGGCAGAGTAGGGGGATGACAATATATTTTAAGTGCTAAAAGAAAACAATTGCCACCAAGAATTTTTTTATCTGACAAAATTATCTTTCAAAAATGAAGGAGAGAATAAAACATTCCCAGATAAACAAAAGCTGAGGGAGTTTGTCACCACTAGATCTGCCCTACAAGCAATGCTAAAGGGAGTTTTTCAGATAGAAAAGGAAGTATAGTAGACATTAGATCAAAACAGCATATATAAAGAAAGATCTCTGGCAAAGGTAATCACATGGGTAATTACAAAGGCCAGTATTATCGTATTTTGCATATATCTCCACTTTTTACTTCATATAGAATCTAAGATGCAAACACACAAAAATAATGATAAATCTATGGTTTTGGACATATAATGTTTAAAGATATAATTTGTGACAAAAATAACATAAAGGTGGGGGGAGGAGGTATATAGTAACAAAATTTGTGTGTACCATTGAAGTTAAGTTGGCATCAAATCATATGAAATTATTTTAGGTTCAGGATGTTAAATTCAGTCCCCATGATATCCACAAGGAAAATACCTGAAAAATACGCAGAAGGAAATGAGAAGGGGCTCAACAGGCTTTGCTACAAAATATCAACAAATACAAAAGTAGGCAATAATGGAAGAATTGAGAGGCAAAAAAGGTATATGACTTAGAAAAACCAAATAGCAAAATGGCAGAAGAAAGTGCTGCATTATCAGTAGTCACTTTAAATGTAAATTAAATAGATTAAGCTCTCCAATCGAAAGACAGAGATTGGTGGAATAGATAAAAACCATGAACCTGCTATATGTTGTTTACAAAAGACTTGCCTTAAATTCTAAGACACAAGTAAGTTGAAAGTGAAAGGATGGAAACAAATATTCCATGCACATAGTAAACAAAAACCTCTTAACGAGGAAAAAAAAAGCTGGGGTGGTTATACTACTATCAGATAAAATAGACTTCAAGTAAAAAACCATTACAAGGGTAAAAAGAAAAGGACACTATATATTGATAAAAATGTCGATTCAACAAGATATAACAATAATAAATATATATGTACCTGTGGCAGTTTGAAATTCTTTTATGAATCCCAAAAAGAGAACCAATCCATTTCTGTGGGTGTGAGACCATTTTGAATGGATTATGTCAGTGAGCTATGACTCAGGTTGATTCTCCACCCTCTTGTTGAGTCTGATAAAAATGGAGGCACAGAGAGACACACAGGAAAAGGAAGCCACCATATCTATCCTGCCATCTGAGAGAGGACTAGAAGATTTCTTATGCACAAAGCTCCCCAAGAGGCTGGGCCCACAGAGCAGCTCAAGAGAAGATGGTGAGCCCAGAGAGGAAGGCTGAGACCTCGGCAGAGATTGGCAGCCATCTTGCTTTGCCATGTGCCTGGACAACAGAATTAACAGTAGTTGACTTTGGTGAGAAAGCGCCTCTTATGGTGCCTTGGTTTGGACTTTTCACGGCCTTGGAACTGTAAGCTTTTGCCCCAAATAAATCCCCTTTATAAAAGCCAACCCATTTCTGGTACTTTGAATCAGCAGCCCTTTGGCAAACTAAAACAGTACCTGAAAGCAGAGCCCCAAAATATGTGAAACAAATATTGACAGATTTGAAGATTTGGAGATTGGAAGCCAAGTGGAGGAGTCAGAAGCTGGAAGTCAATGGAAGCCAGAAGAGAAAAGAGAGGATATTGCCATGTGATGGGAGAGTCGTGGAACCCAAGGATTTCTGGCCTGTCATAACACTGCTGATCCTGGAAGCAAGCAAGCCTTCTAGTCTCTGAAACTATAAGACAATAAATTCCCATTGTTTAAGCCAGCCCACTGTGAAATATTTGTCATAGCAACCAGGACTCCAAGACAACAGACAAAGAAAAAAAGAGAGAGCATGCAAATAACTAAAATAAAAAATGAAAGGGGGTAGGGATTGGATGTAGCTCAGTGGTTGAGTGCCTGCTTCCCATGTACAAGGTCCTGGGTTCAATCTCTGGTACCTCCTGAAAAAAAAAAAAAAAGGGGAGATATTACTACCAACCTCACAGAAATAAAAAGGATTTTAAGAGGAAACCATGAACAAATGTAGGCCAAGAAATTAATCTAGATGAAATGGACAAATTTCTAGAAACACACACAAATTATCTAAACTGAATCAGGAAGAAAAAGAAGACCTCAGTATTCCAATAATAAGTAAAGAAATGGAATTGGTAATCACAAACCTCCCAACAAAGTAAAGTCTAGGATCCAGATGGCTTCACTGGTGAATTTTTATCAAACAATCAAAGAAGAGCTAACACCAATCCTGCTCAAACTCTTCCAAAAAATTGAAGAGAAGGGAACACTTCCTAACTCAATCTAAGAGGCCAACATCACCCTAATACCAAAGCCAGATAAAGATATGACTAGAAAGTGAATTACAGATCACTATCCCTTATGAATGTAGATGCAAACACTGTCAAACGAAATACTAGCAAACTGAATCCAACAGCATACTGAAAGGATTATACACTGTGATTGAGTGGGATTTATTTCAGGAATGCAAGGGTATCTCTACATAAGAGAATCAATTATATAATAAACCACATTAATAGAATGAAAGAAAAAAAAAAAGATCATTTCAATTGATATAGAAAATATATTTGAAAAAAATCCAACACCCTTTCTTGATAAAAAACATCCAGAAAACTACGAATAGAAGGAAATTTCCTCAGCATGATAAAGAGCATATATGAAAAATCCACAGCTAACATCATACTCAAAAGTGAAAGATGGAAAGCTTTCCCCTTAAGATTAGGAACAAGACAAAGATGCCCACTTACACCACTGCAATTTGCTATTTGTTTTAGTTTCTTAGGCTGCTCAAAGCAATACCATGAAATGGTTCAGCTTAAGCAATGAGACTTTATTCACTTACAGTTAGAACCCAGAAAATGTCCCAATCAAGGCATCATCGAAGTGATGCTTTCTTTCTGAAGATTGGCTGTTGGTGATCATTTGCTCCTCTGCCACATGACAAGGTACATGGCAGCATCTGCTGGTCTTTCTCTTATCTTCTGGGTTTGATGATTTCAGTTCCTTGGCTTTCTTTTTCTCTCTGTGTGTCATTTATAAAGGACTCCAGTAAGAGGATTAAGACCCATACTAAATGAGGTGGGTCACACTTTAATTGAAGTAGCCTCATCACAAGGTCCTACTTACAATGGGTTTACACCCACAGGAATGGGTTAAATTTAAGAGCATGCTTTTCTGGGGTACATACAGCTTCAAACCACCACAATGTTGTACTAGAAGTTCTAGCCAGAGGAATGACAAGAAAAGAAGAAATAAAAAGCATCCAAACTGGAAAGGAAGAAATTAAACTCTTCCTATTTGCAGATGACATGATCCTATATACAGAAAATCACCCCAAAATCTATGACAAAGTTAGTAGAGCTAATCAACAAATTCAGCAAAGTGATGGGGTACAAGATTATCATGCAAAAATCAGTGGTGTTTCTATACACTAGTAATGAACAATCTGATGAGGAAATCAAGAAATAATTTCATTTACAATAGCACCTAAAAGAATCAAATATGTAGGACTAAATTTAACCACTGATGTAAAGGACTTATACACAGAAAACTGCAAAATGTTGCTGAAAGAAATTAAAGGAGACCTAAATAAATGGAAGTGCATTCTGAGTTAATGGACTGGAAGACTAAGTATAGTTAAGATGTCAGTTCTACTCAAAGTGACTTACAGATTCAATGCAATCCTAATCAAAATCCCAAAAGCCTTCTTTGCAGAACTGAAAAAGCTAATCATTAAATTCATGTGAAAGGGTAAAGGGCCAAATCAATTTTGTAAAAGAAGAAAAAAGTTGGAGGACTCATACTTCCTGTTTTCCAAAAAGTTATGACAGGGAAGCAGATATGGCTTGAGTGGTTGAGCACCTGCCTCCCACATGGGAGGTCCTGGGTTCGGTTCCTGGTGCCTCCTAAAAAAAAACAAAAACAAAAACAAAACAATTGAAAAAAACCAACTCAGAGAAGCCGATGTGGCTCAGTAGTTGAGCACCGGCTTTGTACATATGAGGTCCAGGGTTCAATTCCTGGCCCCTGGTACCTCAAAAAAAAAAAAAATTATTACAAAGCTACAGTCATCAAAACAGGATGGTACTGACACAAATGCAGACATATAGCCCAATGGAAT
>JAQZBX010027728.1:0-28194 GCA_029593785.1 Cabassous unicinctus | reverse complement strand
CAAAATAGATATTAAAGTATTGTAAATGTAGTGGCTGCAGAAAATGACAATAATATTAGAATGGCTGAATTATCAAAATATTTGCTGATGTGGCAATAATTTAACAGTCAGCTGATATCCTCAAATTTTAATTTTTAGATTGGAGAAACCTGAATGGGGAACACTTAGGGATATTTATAAAAAATATGATGACCATCTTCATCTGAAAACCTACTGAATCCAAAATTCTAGTCTTTCATCTTAGGTTCATATAATTTGGATATAAAAACAATGCATGTATCACTGGCTTTAATAACTCAGGCTTCTCCCATGTGATTTGTTGGCTTTTTATTTTCTCCCCATGAATCTTCCCACAGCACTCTTCACATCCTTGTTCCTCAGACTGTAAATAAAAACATTACGCACTGGGATGATAACTGCATAGAACAAGGAGATAAGTTTTTCTCCCTCTGTGGAATAGAGTAACTTGAGTCTCATGAACCCAACCTATCCTTTCCCATAATACATGGTCACAATTATCAAGTGGGAAAGTACAGGTGGAAAAAGCTTTTTTCCTGTCCTCCATGGAAACTATTCTCATTACAGTTACCAGGATGCAACTGTAGGAGAAGATAATTAGGAGAAAGCGGGGTAACATTATTCCAGCAGTGGTCTCTTGCATCATCATGGTTTCCTGTTGCCGGTCAGAAACTGGGTCCGTGAAAACGGTGCCACAGAAGAGAAAGAAAGAAACAAAGAGAAGAAAAAACTGGGATCAGGGGACTCTCCATCCGAAATGGCTAGAAGAGCCCAGTCACACCGTAGAGTGCGGATTTTATTTGGTTTATGACCAATCAAAATACATATGTGCATATCCAAAGGCAATAGATACTTGAAAGTTTACATTTTGCTAAAACCCAGCAAGTGTTGAAGGGATTACATTCCTGCTTGTAGCAGATGCTGTAAATCTTATCTAATATACAAAATACTCAATAGAAGCTCAGGATGTTTCCCCACCCAGCTACTGTAAGATCTTATCTCATTATCTTGAGATTAGGCTCTAATCTCCTACATTCCACGGTGTTTCCTACATTCCAAAGTGATCTGCTTACTGTCAGTAGTCATGGCCTTTGATTGAAACTCCATCAGTTTCCTGCAGGAAAGTATCAGAACAGAACACGTGAAGTATAATGGCAATTCACAGAAAATATAGTCAATAACATGAGGATAACAGAGTGGAAGGATTATGAAGTAAAGAGGCACAACTGAGGCAAAGAAGCTGATGGCCCAGGCACCGCAGCCAGTGTGAGACACACAGATGAGTTCATGAAAAGAAAGTATCCTAGTGGGTAACAAATGGCCACATAGTGATCCACAGCCATCACTGCAAGCAAAAAGCAGTCAGTTGCCTCAAAGAATGAGGGGATGTAGATTTGGACAAGGAAGGCATTGTAAGATACAACTTTCCTGGTTGCAAGGAAGTTAAAGAGCAACTTTGGGACAAACTGTGTCCTAAAAATTATGTTGAGAAATGTCAGATGACAGAGCAAGTGATACAGGGGTGTCTGGAGAGATGAATCAAGAGCCACTAAAGAGATGATGGCCATGTTGCCAAGAGATTTGCCAGTCAGACCTGTGAGAAGAGGAAGATGAGTAGCTTCTCAGTCTTAGGGAGATTGGAAACCCCCACCAGGACCAGCTCAGTAATAGTGCTGGAATTCTCATGTCCCATTTTGACCTCAGAAATTTACTTGTATAAATTAGGGTAAGGAAAAATAAAAAATGGTTTTACATGAAAATTAAGAAGTTAAATCAATTCTTTTTCACAAGAATGACAACTATGAGGGCAATATATATTGTACTGAAATAATTATTTTTGAAACTTCATTGAATTAATAATTGTTTCAAAAGAATAATACACTGATGAAGTAGGTCATACTTCTTCAAATCAAGGTGTGAATGATCTAATTACCTGTTTTAGAAAAATTACATAAGAATCTCTGGACCCAAACTGAGAAACTTACCTCTGCCCATTATTTCAATATATTTCACAATGCTCATTCATGTTTGATTAATCACATATTATTATTAGTTCAGATAAATAAAATAACTTATTCAACATTAGGGAAAGAGAAAATTGTGGTTTAAAATAATTTCATTCCCTTTCTACTACATTGAAAATTGAAAAAAATAATTCAACTTTATATTACAGGTAGGGAATTGAAATAAAGGATAACAGAAATAAATAAATGTTTTTTAGGAGTTATAAAATCAAGGTGACGTGAGTGATATCTATTAATAGAGACAAATTTTGAGCTGAAGTCCATGGGGACTAGTTAACTTCATTTAACAAGAAAAACAAAAATCAATTTCCATGTACTGCTAATGTCAAACAGGTCATTAACACAATGTATAATTTCTTATTTACGATGACATCTGTTAATTCATTACTTCTATAAGAGTAACATCTCAAATTGGAAATTCTAAAAATAATAAATTTGTGGTATCATATATATTAGTAAATACAAAATTCATTAATTTATATTTTGAAAAATAACAAGGCAAATTCAATGCTTTATTCACAGTTGTCTGCTTACAATGTACTCACTGGAAGAGGTAGTATTCATTATGATAACATAAAAGCAAATTTATCCAAAATATGCCTATTTTGACAAAGAAAATTTTACACTTGTAAAATTTTTATATACCAGCTCTTATTAGGTTTGTTATTGCCATTCATGAAATATACATATTCTATGATTTAAGTCATTATTCATTACTAACTATGGGTAAATCTTTTGTGATAAAATTTATGTCATATTGAAATGTAAGTTCATTAACATGCAGGGAATTCCAAAATTAAGATCATTAGATAGGTCTCAATGATCATTTCTTCCTATGTATTTATATGCCCCAAATTAATGTATAACAGAGTCTACAATGAACTTCACAGATCTTGGATCATTATTAGGCAATGACATTGAGGCTGTGCTTCTACTGACAATTGTTTCATTGCTTCTAGAAATTCAAATGCCCTAATGGAAGAACCATTTAATTTGTAAATTAAGATAAATAAATAGATTTACTTTTTATCCATTCTCCTTCAAAACAGGATTTTTGAGCATTTAATGTGCTCCAGCCATAGCTATCTGGAATGGAAATAATGATTAAATTTACAACAAAATACTCATGACTCTTACATTCTGAGGGGATATAAACCGCATCAATGCACAAATTCATCATAATTATATTACCATAAAGAATTATGTGCAATGTAGTGAAACAAGGCAGACTAAAATAATAACAAATAACAATTTCAATAAAACGATCAAGCAAAGTCCTTTTGAGTTAGACATAGTTGAGTGAAGACCTAGAAAAAGTGAAAATGTAAATATGTAAGGGATAATCTTTCAAGCAGTAAAAGCAGCAAGTGTGAAGATTCTGAATAATAAATGAGCTTGTTATTCTCAGACTGTAACAATGAAAGTGAGGTGAAAAGGGAAAAAGCAGAAATAGGTCAGATTGGGTGGAAGAAGGGCATATGTTTCAAATATATTCTTATAGTCTGTAAAGTTTTAAGAATATTTTCTAAGTTGTTGAGAAATCATTTGAAGGGTTTTAGTAGTTAAGAGAATTACATTTAAGAAGATACCATGAGTAGGGCAAGCATATTAGAAATAATCGTTTGATCCAATGTATTGAAGAACACATGGGATACAAAACTAAATAAATAAAATTGGATGTCAAGGACATTGATATACAGGATATTTCCATATCAGAGCTTCAGAAAAGAAAGAGGACTTATCAAAGTGATTTGGAAAGGAAGTAGACAAGTAGTAAAAGTAATGATGGAAAAAAAAACAATGGTGGGGAAATACTTTTCCAATAATGGGGATTTAGATGATTCATTCAAAAGTTCTCACCTAAAACAAAGGGAAATTCTAGACAAAAAAACAAAAACATGCTCTTGACATCTTCAAGAAACAAAAATGTTATTGGAAACAGATGTGATCAAACCTGGGGTCAAAAAGATACTCAGGAAATTGGACTTTGAATTGGAATCTTTGCTCCTGTAAGCATCAAACTATGTTGAAGAGGAAGTGTAGTTGATGAGAAACCACTAGGTTTCTCAAAGAGCTTGAGAACCAAAGATTGGAATTTAAAATAAATAATGGTTGATTGAGACTGAAGAGATATACCCTAGCCTTAAGCATAAAACAGAAATAATCTGCTCTTCCAACATTTAGGCACAGTTTTGAATGTTCCCAATCCAATTAGGTTGCTCAAAATACTAATAATCTACCTTCCTTAAGTATCCTTCTAAGTAAAAGGGAACATTGTGCTATATCTCAACTTTTCTCTTAAGTATTTTATGTACACTATACAGCATGCATACACACAAAACCAGTCATAAGGGGAAGAATAAAATATGAGAAAATCCAAGACTAAAAAAAAACACAATAACTATGGAGGACACAGAGAATGAAATAGACAGAGATTAAAAAACAATCATATATAAAGTGTTCAAGGGAATAAACATTTTTGAGAGTTTTGACAGAGAGTTGAAAATGTTATTAAAGGATCAAATGTAGTTTCCAGAATGATAAAAATACAAAGGAATTTTAAAAATCTCAATAATGTTAACAGCTCAGGAGATACAGCAATAAGTCAGAAGAAATTATTCAAAATGAAGCAAGATGAGTAAATTATGGAAAAATCAGAAAAGCACATGGGGAAAGTAATAACAGTAAAATGTCTCAGGAAAAGAGGAAAGGGAGAATGTGTCATAACTGATATAAAAAAGATAATGACTAATAATTTTCCAATATTTCCAATTTTTACTATAGTTTGGCATAAAATACTATATTTTGCATATTTTTATAGAGCTCCAAATGCTATAAAAATAGCCAAGAAAATGGAAACATGGGAATATACTGAAAACTTTGAAATACAGAGAATAGAGTTTTTAAGGTGTAGTTCACATAAGGAACTGATTTTATTTCCCTCTGTTCTGCAGTATCATTTACTCATGAGTCAATTATTGTTCCACATTTGCACCCTCAGTTTTGCTGCTTTATTTTATTTCCTTATACTTTTAGCAAGAGCTTACTTCCTTAATTATAATGATAATTTATGAGTTCCCTTGATATACATTGCCCTTTGCATTTCCCTATATATTTTAGAATCAATGCCATTGTTTTAATATTGAGCAATTTTAATTTATGAATAGTGTATTATTGGGTAGAATTTTGGATTGACTAGCTTATGTATGGCTCTCATTCAAATCAATATATTTTTACTTTTGTGTTTTATGCATTTCAAGATTTAATACAAATATTTATAGTTGGGTATAAATGCATACTTTTGACTTCATTCTTATGTGAAGAAGAGCTTTAAATGAATCTTTCACTCCATGGAGAAGTAGGCTTTTTGCTTCTTTTTTGTTTATCTTTTTATTAGAGAATTACCATGTATCTGATAAAGCTTTAATTTCTAGAATATATAAAGAAATATTTTAATTTAAAAATAAAAAGTAAAAAAAAACAGTTAAAAATTGAGCAAAAGATTTGGATAGACATCTCTCTAAATGTAAATCTTTATAAAGATATAAAAATGGCGAAAAAGTACCATGAAATATGCTCAACATCATTAGCCTCGGTGGCAATGCTAATAAAAACCACAATGAGATAAAATTTCATATCAATTTAGAATACCTGATATTTAAAAAAAAATGGAAAATTACAAGTATGGGCAAGCAATTGGAAAAATAGGAACACACATTCATTGCTGGTGGCAATGTAAAATGGGGCAGTGGTTGTTTTTTCTTTTAACATGAATGACAACCTTCTTAGACCATGAAATTTATCTCCCCATCATGCTCCTTTATCCAGACCACTTGCAGCTTTGTAAAACTTACTCTGTTTGGCTTTAATTATCACAAGGTCATGGAGCACCATTGAGTTATTACCTTAGGCACTATCAATATTGTATCTTATCCAGAAAACAGAGCTCTGGGCAATCTTGATCGTCTTACACCATAGATTCACCATTTTTGCAGGTCAGTGTGCATTATTTTCTTTTATGTCTTTTTCATGTTCAAATACAAAGGAAACCTAAAATTCAATCCTATCATTGTGAGTTCATGTTATATTAGTCAGATGTGCTCCTAGAGCCTTAATTGTAATTTTGCTACCTTCAATGTGATCACTATGTGCTTTAAAGAAAAAGTAACAAATACTACCTGTAACCAGATAGTACAGTCCCAATTCTGAAATAAGTTATGCTTCTTAAGTGATAAACCTTCTCTGCCACCTATTCCTTGTTCCCTTGTCTACCAGGATACCATTAGTGTCTGCCTTATGGTATAACATATTTTCATGCTCACAGGTTCCATTTCTGTGATTGCTTTATTTTGTTGTTTTTTTTTCTGTTTTAATTCAGTTTGTTTCAGTATCAGAGATTTTCAATATATAGGTATTGTATGGACACTAATTGGTTAGTGATTGTCCAGCAAATCTCCTGGTTCCAAACAAGTCTCCCCTCCATTTATTACATAACACCAATGCAATTTTCCATGGTAATTATCATCAAGTCCCCTGACCAGTACAGTTTCTTGTTCTCTGTAAGTGAATAAGTACATTTATATTGAGAGGAGCCATCACACTCCCATCCACTGTTTTCTGGATTTATGTAACCCAACTCTGGGGAAATAGTTGCATGGCTTAACATTTGGTTTAAAGTACCTACTAAAAATTTGTATATCACCCAAGCTTCACAGTGTGATTTTCACCACCTAGAATTACAACTAAGCCTTAAGTTAGCCATTCCACCATCCTATCAGCCTGGCTGTTGTCAGATGAAGTGACAATAAGTGTGAATCCAATGGGTGTGAGATTGTTGCCATGCTTTCATATCCATAAAAGTAATACCTTTGTCAAAGGTAATGTGTGTCATGCCTTCCTGTTAGTTTTCTAAAGATGATAAAGTTAAATTGTCCCATAAGGACAAACCATGGTCTCTGAGGATAGCTAGTGTACCCAGAGAATGAAGCCATTTCAGGGACAACATTGGCCTTGGCTGTAGGCTGCCTAAGTGTTCAATTTGTATTAGGGAGATAAACTATTGTTGAGTAAGTACATGGCATTTATCACTGCTCCATAGCTGCATTTCAATGGTCTTCTCTGTGAAGAGAAGTTGAATAACATCCACTGTTTTGGTCATTTTGTATAGGGCATGTGTAGAAATGCCACAGGTCATGCAAGCAAGAATGGAACAAGGGGGATTAATGCTGTAACTTCTCTCTCTTCTTACTTCATTTACTCTGCCAATGCCTGTTATGCCTGCTAATACAAACTGAAAAGGAAGCCAGAAGGAAGGTACCCTGAGAGATGGAAATCAAATAGGTTATGTTCCAGGGAATGAAACATGGCAGAAAAGGACATGGACCATATGGGGAGGGGAAGGACAGAAACTACCATCACAGTTAGAGTAATAGTCAGGGTTAACATTTGAAAAAATTAAAATGTATGTTTCTTTTGTTAATAAAGTAAACTTGAATTTTTAATATTACACACTAGAAATTCACTTTTACCATTATAAGACAAAAGGAGGTTTACTTAGTTCAATTTAACTAGAAGAAATTATAAGGAATAAAAAATGATTTTGTTAATAACAGAGAAATAAGTGTGTAGTATTTGTTTTTATTATGGGATTAAGGTAAGAAGTAGGATGTCCCATGTTGTTCTAAGGTATTAGACTTTTCACCCAACACAGTCAGCATAGTTCAGTTTATATATCTATTATTCCAAGATAACCATTAACAGCACATAATTTCATTTCCAAATTGTTCCAAGTAAGAAGACTTGTTCACCTTAAATCTAAGCCTGTATCCTAATATAATTCTAGGTGGTCACCTATTTTAGATCCAGGTATTTTATGCAGGGAAGAACAATTCACCAAAGCCAGACCAAATGGATTCCTTAACTGAACTTTTCCAAAGTGGAACATAGAATCAAAGTTAGTTTCTCTATGTTGGCCACAGTTGCTAGAGGTTAATGCCAAATCCATCACTGCTTGTATTCCTCCTTATAAATGGAAAACATTTTTCCCAGAAAGAAAGGAGTCAACAGCAGATAAAGGCAGAGAATAGCAATCTGATTTTGAGTGCTATTCAACATGGAGGTCTGTGTTTTGCTTGCTGAAACTCTTGCAAGTTTCTCTGAGAAAGCAAAATATTTTCTTCCCCCTAACTGACTTAGGATTTTTTGGTAAATTGCAAATCTCCCTGCCTCAATCCAGATTTTGGTTATTAAAATCAATTCACTATATATTATATGCCCAAAACTATGGATCTAGCAATATTATTTTTTGCTATAAGATGACAGGATATTTTAGATTGGGTAGCTGGCCACACTTATGCAGATGTACAGAAATTCACTAAGTTATAATGTATTGTTTCCTGTCATTCAATGACTCTGTAGCTTTTAGGAAATATGTTACTGAAATTTAGTACATCACAGGGTTTTGAATAAACCTTGTACACTTCAGTGGGGAGGGAGTCAGGCTGGCAGAGCAATTATTCAAGCAATCACACCTGAAAGAAAGGGAACAGAAAGAGGACTGGGATTGCAACATGGTTAAGGAAAGTCTTTTATTGTCATAGATATATAGCTCATCATTCATGGTGAGCAGCTTAATATACCTGAGGAAATGTACAGTTAGTCTGCATCTCTGAAATCCTGGAAGTTGTTATAGCAAAACCTGGGAAAATCCTGTAATTCTTCTACCCAATTTCTTACTATGGATCCCCTGAATGACAAAGTCAAGATGGCTCCATATACCAACTCTCTGATGCCAACTCTATGAACAATATACCAGGAGGGTATATTGGTCTCTGCCCTGCCTCAATAAGCAAAGCAATTGTTACCTCCTACTTCACTATACCAAACAATTGTTACCAGCACTTGAAGCTCAGACAGTAGTTGAGACCCAATTTTAGAAGCTGAGACTAAGGGGTTATGTATAAGACTGGACATAGTGATAGGAATCCTATGTGAAAAGCCCATGAATGGTAGGAAAAAAAATCAACAAATTCTCTGATGCTGGTCTTCAGCAAACTGTAACCCCAATCTCCCAACAAGAAAATGAAATTTACCAACATTTAGTGAGCTGCATCATCAGCAAACATGAAGCCTGGAGTTACAGGACATTAGATATAGCTGACAACCCAACAGGAAGTACAATTTGCCAGGTACATTGCCTTCATAAGAGATTCTTTTGCAAATTACATTTTCAAAATTGGACTTGATTGACACAGGAGAGGAATACTTAGAAAGGGATAAGTCAGGGGCAACCAGGTTATTTGAGAAAATACTTTTCCTGAAGGTAAATGGTCATCAAATGGCTATGACAATTTCTCTTCTGTGATTGTTCTTATTTTTCCTATATTGCAGTTTATGAGTACACCATGGAATAATTAATACTTTTTAGTACTTTAACTTTTTCCCTCAACTAAATTGGAGGTAAATATTTCCCACTGTATCACACAATGTGTGTTTTCAAAATGTTGACAGCCCTTAATTGGTCCAAGAATGGCCAGATTAGAAAGATGCATCTGGCTTCCCTAGTGGTCCTTGTTTGTAGTATAATGCCATGTGGAATTAGTTTGCATTCTATCACTTGCGGATTGACCACAAGATCAGTTATGTCATTGAAAACTTATTTTGTAACTGTTTTTTCTTACCAAAATAACATGTGGGGCCCATTTTATTCTCAAAAGGAGTCCAAATTTGACAATATTACATGATTACCTAATCTATTGTGGAAAGATTAGATGAAATGTATGAATGTATATGTGATAATGACCCTATATATATGTCATAGATTTAATTGTATGTGAGGAAGGACAGAGTAGGCAACTGAGTTATTCTTTAGCATACATCCAATTTACTCACTTCAAATAAAATTCTTCTCCGAGAAATTGGCTCCTCTCAAAATTGCAGTTATTTGTCATGACTGGAAAACACTGGCTATATTTCAGTAACATCACATTTCTAAAGTCAGAAAAATTATTGGGACTTTGCAAGCTTGAGTTGAGTCAACAGCACTTCACTGCCAGATGTAAATACCAAACTCAAAAACAGACCTTGACTATGTTACCTACCTATATGTGCGCAAGGTCAGTCTGTCAGGTATCTGAGGAAAGGCCCATGAAAAGAGAACATATAGACAAAAAATAGCAAATCATTCAAGACTTCAGCTCATCCTTTTCTTTAGTAACTGAATCCAGAATGTTTAAGAACAACCAGCCAACATCATTAAAATACTCTCACCCAGATCCTAGCTTCTTATAAGCATGTGAGTAGTTATATCCAGTGGTTATATTTTGCATATGTCTATTGCCAGCTCATGCTATGTACTATCAGTGGCATCTTGATGGTTAGAAAAAGTCATCAGTGCCTTTGAATCTTATCAGAGTAGAAAGCCAATAGCAAAAACCCCAGCACCAGTACAGGAATCCCATTTTTAAGAGTGTTGTTCTCAAGAACTTCTCCCAGTATCAAGCAGTATTAGTTAGTGTGTTCTTCAGGGAAACACAAATGACAGAAGGTATCTATACATACTATGAAATTTTATAAAATTTTCACATGTGATTTTGGGGATGCATAAATTCAAATACCATAGGGCAGGCTGCAAGCTGGCAACTCCAGTGAAAGGTTTTGATGAATTCTCCAACAGAATCTGGCTGGATAAAATAAAGCTGGAAATTCTTTTTTCTGACTGTTGAAATCATCACTTCTCCTTTTAAGGCCTTCAAATGATTGGATGAGACATCTCTCATTGCTGAAGGCAATCTTCTCAGTTGATTGTACATGTAATCAGCCATAGATACAATCAACTTCCTGATGATTTTAGTCCACAAAATGTCCTCTCAGTAACAATTAGGCCAGCCCTTGCTTGAACAAATAACTGGGTACCATTACGTGACTAAGTTGAAATATGATCCTAACCATCATACTTGATAACAATTTTTGTGAACCAGATGGGATACACATTTCTCAGTACTGCCTGACCAAGGCTCTGCATCCCTGGAGAGGAGTGTGGACCGTCTTTGCTGACCCTGAGTGTTGCCACCTGGACAAGTTTGTCTGGAGGCTAACTGATTTGGGTCCTTTCTACTCTGGACTTGTGCTCCAGACCCCTTGGTGCCCCCTGATTTTATGAGGAAAGAAATGTTTTCAGAAACAGATATCTTCTGGGTGAGTAACCACATATAAGTGCTTATACTCCCATCAAATACCTGCCTGGTAGGTTTGTGGGTTGGAGTCTTGCCCTTTGGGATAAGACCTGTTATTTAGGGTTTTGGTCCCCATTTTCAAGGGACCTGGAAAGGTCTATTGTTGGGTCCAAGCCACAAGTCTAATGAGAAGTTAGTTGCAGAAGTAATCCATCTATGTATGTTTGCATGGTACCTGGATTGAAATAAAACCAAATACTTGTAATCATAGTTAATGCTAATAGTATACTGGATGCAATCCTTTAAATTGTACTTTAGCTAATTGGTTTATGCTCTGTTCCAAACTAATGAAGAAGAAGATGGCGATCTTTAATAATACTCATTGACCACAATATAAATTACAATCAGAGGAGCAGAGGCCAAAAAACAGATACTGCAATTATAATACTATCTTACAATTAGACCTATATTGTAAAAGAGTAGAAAAATGGGATGAAATTCCATATGTTGACTCCTTTATGGCCTTATATAAAAATAGAAATCTGCAAATGAAATCTACAATTATCATTCAAAAAGAAGAAACTCAGGTAAAATGGGCTATACCTGAGCCACAGAATTCAGGTAACTCTTCAGGTAAACCTGTATTGTCAGATTCCAAGCCTAATGATGATTGTCACATCTGTCAGTTCCCTCAGCTCCCTCAATGTATGTGGGGGAAACTGAAATGAAACAGGCATAGAAGAATGGAGAGCACAGAAATCTCCAGCATGCAGCACCCAGTTATCATCCAGAACTTGTTAGGAAGGCTCTGCATTCTTCTTTACCTATTGTTCAAAGGGGAATGTGGTCAACATCCTACACCTGGCAAGGTATTCAGTTCAGCCCAAGGAATGTTCATTTCTAGTCAGGAAAATTCACACTCAGACAAGTAGGTGTTGCAACTCTGTTGAGATTCACAGTCCAGCTGGCACATGAACAGCACAAAGATTTGTCTTTTGGACATATATCTATCAACTCTAGTACTAAATATTGGTTCAAATGGAAGGAGCAGAAGAGCCATGTGTAGGGAAAATACAACTGAAACCAACTCTGCCACATTGGGGAGAATAAATCTCATTGTATGGCCCAGTGGCATGCTGTGGGAACCCTCTGATCTTTACATCTAAGAAATAACTTGGAGGCCTGTTTCTCTGCCCACACAGAGAATTCACCATATCACTCCCTGCCATAAACAGGAACTTTCCTGCTTATCTTATCTCCCTTATCTCCCACCCTATCTCCTATGTATATCAGTAAATGTTTCTGTAATCTTGCTTCCCCATTATCAGCCTGGAATTCTTATGATGTGATTTACAACCCCCATACCTGCCTGCTCCCCTGCACCTGCAGCCTGAATTTGACTGAAAAAATCCTGAATAAAAAGCTGTGCTGGGGATCAGCTCAAGAGAATAGCTTTTTCAGCTGCTCTCCCCTGACCTCTCTCAATCTCTGTGTTAAGTGTAATCTCATTGCACCATCACGGGCTCTGTTAGACAGACCCCCGCAAGACTTTGCAGGATGGATTCCTGCAGCAGGGCACCAAATTTCTGAGCTGTCTGCCCTGCCTATAGTGTCTGGATGACTCCAGAACCCTCAGGAACTATGCTATTTGAGGCAATATTTTACTTTGGCAGTCAATGAAATCCTGCTGAGATGTGAATAAACAAAACCTCTGAAATGATGTCCCAAATCACTTTGAAGACTCTTAGCCATATAAACTCATTTACCTTTGCCTTTTTCCCCACATGCTCAAGATCTTTTTCCAGTTGCATTGCTAGGTGGTGTTTGGTAGTAGTCCCTCGGTGCCAGGGAAGCTCATCCCTGGGAGTCATGTCCCACTCTGGGGGGAAGGTAATGTTTTTATATGCTGAGCTTGGTTTAGAGAGAGGCCACATTTGAGAAACAAGGAGGCTCTAAGGAGGTACCACTTAGGCACCCTATAATACTAGACTAAGATTCTATTTCAGGAGTAAATGTTCACAAGTACAGTCATCAATTTCAAGTGTTCAACAATGGACTATCCTCTTTCACTAGTCACTGCCCCTGTACTCAGGGGATTCTTTCTGTTCCATTAGAGAATGTGGCAGAGCTCCCCAGGATGGGAATTCAATACTCTTTCAGTTATTGTGTGAATCTCCACCTACCATAACAATGCCCCATGAACACTTGAACACATTTTTATGCCTTAAAGGTATGCCCCAGGAGAATCTCTTCCCTTGAATTCTGCATCACTGACACCCAAACCAATGATCCTCCCATGTCACAGTTGTATCTCTTCTGTGATCCAAAACTTCTTCAAAAATGAAGCCAACAAAATAACCAAACACAATTAATAAGAAAATGAAATAATAATGATAGTTTTAAAATTAGAAATAAAATTAAAAAATTTGGAACAATAAAAAATGGGAAAAACATTTAAAAAAATTTTTGACATTATGTTTTTCATCATTGTAAGATCCTTTGTCTTGTATGTATAGTGACATTTTCTTCCATTCATTCCCTCAGTGTCTTATTTTTTTCATTCTGTCTTCAAGGAAGCTTTAAGTTACAGAAAAGTGAAGTACAAAATATAGGGGATTCCCAAATACACAACATCCTCCCCCTTTTTCCCTTTACCCTATTAATAGCATTTTACATGTGGAAGGTACATTTGTTGAAAGTGATGAACAAATATTGAAACATTGCTACTAGGCATTGTCAATGATTTACATTATGATTTACATTTTGTACCATACACTTTTATAAATTTTGATGAAATTTTTGTGGCCTACATATATCATTGCAAGATCATGTAGTACAATTTCATTGCCCCCAAAATGCCCTATATTCCACCTATTCTATTCTTCCCCTTCCCTCCACTCAGGACCCATGGCAAACACCAAACTTCACTCCTTGAAGAACAAGATTCATAGTTACTTGCAACAACATTGAGGGCTTGATATACTTTTCTGTCCTCCCCTATTAGGCACTGCCTATGCTCTCAAGAGACTCCTGCCCCTTGATTTGAGAACATAGTTGTACTCCCCTGGATGGGAGTCCAACACATTCCCACACTTATGTGGATTTCTACCCACTGATACAACCCACTCTATGACAAGATGAACACTCACACACTCACTATAGGCCTGCCGCAGGTGTGCCCTGTCCTGCCTTTACCCCACATGCAACACCCTAAGCCAGTAAGCTTCCCCTGCCCTATTTGCCAAAAGAGCATTCCCAAAGTTGTAGTTTCAAACACATACCTGCAAATCTCCGGAGTTCAACTGCTACCTGCCCCAATCCTCACACCAGTTCCATGAACAGCCCAACCGACCCTCCTCATCCTACTCCCTCACACACCAGCACCGCTCAACCCAATAGCATCACTGCAGCACCATCAGGCCCATCCAATGCACAGCTACACACTTCCACCTTATAATAGATTTTGCCCATATGGGCATTGGCTTACAACCTTCTTCTACCTTTCTGTCTCCTGTAAAGCTATCTTCCAGACTCTAGCTCTGTGAGTCTGGTCAATTTGCTTAATTACTATCAGTGAGGTCATGTAATATTTGTCCTTCAGTGCCTGGCTTGCTTCACAAAACATAAGGTGTCTTCAAGATTCATCCATGTTACCCCATGTGTTAATACTGCATTTCTCCTTAAAGCTGAGAAATAGTCCATTGCATGTATATACCACAATTTATTTATCCATTCTTCTGTTGATGGACCTTTGGGTTGCTTCCAACTTTTGACAATAGTGAATAATGCTGCTATAAACATTGGTGTGCATATATCTGTTCCTGTCCCTGCTTTCATTTCTTCTGTGTATATACCCAGCAGGGGGATTGCTAGATCATATGACAGTTCTATATTTAGCTTTCTGAGGAACCTCCAAACTGTCCTCCACAATGGCTGCACCATTTTACATTCCCATCATCAGTAGATAAGACTTACCATTCTTCCACATTCTACCCAACACTTGTAGTCCTCTTTTTATTAACAGTTGCTAGTCTAATGGGTATAAGATAATATCTCATTGTTGCTTTGATATGCAATTCCCTAATAGCTAGTGATATTGAGCATCTTTTCATGTGATTTTTAGCCATGTGTATTTATTCTTCAGAGAAGTGTCTATGTAAATCACTTGCCCATTTTCTAAATGGGTTGTTTGTTTTTCAAATTAATTGAAGAGTAGAATTAATTTTTATATATTGGATGTTAGACCCCTATCAGGTATATGGTTACCAAATATTTTCAGGCATTTAGTAGGCTGCCTTTTCAATTTCTTGATAAACTCCATCAATGTGCAAAATTTTTTATATTTGAGGAGTTTCCATTAATCAATTTCATTTCTTTTGTTCCTCATGCTTTCAGTGGAATGTTCATGAAAACATTTCCTAATACAAGATCCTGTAGACATTGCCTTACATTATCTTCTAAGATCTTTACATAATTGGCTTTTATATTGAGATCTTTGATCCATCTTGAGTTATTTTTGCATAAGGTGTGGGATGGTTTTCCTCTCTCATTCTTTTGGGTAAGGATATCCAGTTTTCCAAGCACCATTTGTTGAAGAGACCATTTTCTCCCCGAAGAATGGGCTTGGTGGCATAGTTGAATGTCAGTTGACTGTGTATGTGAGGATGTATATCAGAACTCTCAATTCTGTTCAATTGGTCAGTATGTCTATCCTTGTACCAATACCATGTGGTTTTGACCACTGTAGCTTTGTAGTATGTTTTAAAGTCAAGTAGTGTGATTCCTCTGATATCATTTTTCTTTTTCAATATTTCATTGGGTATTTTTGGCCTTTTATCTCTCCAAATAAATTTCATAGTTAACTTTTCCAATTCAATAATAAATACTATGATAAACTTTTTAGGATTGCATTAAATCTGTAAATCAATTTGGATAGGATAGACATCTTAATGATGTTTACTGTTCCTACCCATGAACAGGAAATATTATTCCAATTATTTAAGCATTCTTTGATGTTTTTAACAGTGTTGTGTAGTTTTGTGCACACAAATCATTTACATCTTCAATTAAATTTATTCCTTGGAATTTGATTCTCTTAGTTGCTATTGTAAATGGGATTTATTTCTTGATTTCCTCCTCATATTGCTCATTATTGGTCTACAGAAAAGCTACTGATTTTTGTGCATTGATCTTATAGCTGTGACTTTACTGAACTCATTTATAAGCTGTAGTTGATATGTTGCAGATTTCTCTGGTCTTTCTATGTATTTGATCATGTCATCTGCAAATAGTAAAATTTTTACTTCTTCCTTTCAATTTGGATGAGATTTATATATTTTTCTAGTCTAAGTTCTCGAGCAAGTACTTCTAGCACAATGTTAAATAAGAACAGTGAAAATGGTCATCCATATCTTTTTCCAGATCTTAGATGGAAAGCATTTAGGACTGCACCATTAAATATGATGCTAACTGCAATTTTTCATATATACCTTTTATAATGTGAAGGAACTTTCCTTCCATTACTATCTTTTAAATTGTTTTGATCAGGAAATGGTGCTGTATTTTGTCGAATGCATTTTCTGCATCTATAGGGATGATCATGTGAGTTTTTTTGTTTAATATGTTTATGTGTTGTATTACATTGATTGACTTTTTTATGTTGATCCATCTTTGCATATCAGGTATGAAACTCATTTGGTCATGTTGTATAATTTGTTTGATGTGTTGTTCAGTATGATTAGCAAGTACTTTGTTGAAAATTTTAGCATCTAGGTTCATTAGGACATTGGTCTATAGTTTTCTTTCTTGTGACATCTTTGTTTGACTTTAGTATTAGGGTGATATTGGCATCATAGAATGAGTTAGGCAATGTTCCCACCACTTATATTTTCTGTAAGAGTTTAAGCAGGTTTGGTGTTAGTTCTTCCTGGAATAATATGTAGAATTTTCCTGTGAAGCCATATGGTCCTGGGCTCTACTTAGTTGGGAGGCTCTTGATGACAAATTCTGTCTTGTTGCTAATGTTTGGTCTGTTGAGTTCATCAATTTCTTCTTTCATCAATGTAGGCTCCTTGTGTGTTTCTAGGAATTTGTCCAAGTTTGACTTACTAGTTAAAAAAATAATAATAAACACATACTCACTTTTACCTAGGAGCTTGGGTAAAATCAAGGTCAGTTTCTCAGCTGCTCTCACATTTATTTTATAATATAATATAATGCAACCTCTGGTTGATCTGATCATTATTATTAATCTACAGTCTTCCCTTCAACTGAGAGTTTGATAGGTTTATTTTTATTTATTTCTCTGTCAACATAAAATGCTTGAAATGTAAGTGAAGTTAAGGAAATATATTTAGACATATCACAACTATTATTTCTTTGCAAGAGTTTACAAGCAGATCAATCAACAGAATATCATGTTTATTTATTGAAACATTTTTTAGAGAAAATGAGCACCTAGCACCTGAGTCTTACAGGCAGTTAAGAAGTACCACTAGGATCCTTTATGTAATTTTTTTCCCTTAACGTGTTGTCACTGAGGCATACACAAAAGCTCTCCTTGTTCTCATAAACAAACAGAAATCTTTTGTAAGCCAGATTTCTGTGTTTTTACTTGTTGTTTTTCATTGTTTTATTTATTTATTTATTTTTTTAGTGAGGATTACATGCTGTCTATTTATTTCAGCTCCAGACATCTTTGCAACAATTAAACAAATTGCTGAACATCTCATTTCTCCACAACCACTTTGAGGAAAAAGTAGTTTGACCCTATTCTCATAACTAAACATATGTAGCTGTACAACCAATCAATTCCAATCTTAGATATTCCACAGAAATGCACATATTTTCACAAAAACACATGTAAAATTATTCATTATAATTATGGTCTAAGAACCAAAAAATAGAAACTTCAAATAGCCCTGAAGAATAGAATGGATAAATAAATTATGGAATATATATTCATATGGATAGAGACATAGCCAATTGATAGATATAGATATAGATACAAATATAGATGCAATAATATAATATAATATAATATAATATAATATAATATAATATAATATAATGCAATGTAATATAATGAAAAGCTCCTCAAATGTAGAAAAGAATTCTTTCCTGTGGAAATCTATAAGAAAGAAAAAATTACAAATGTATTAACATGAATGAATCTCACATAAAAAAAAATGAGACAATTAAGCCAGAGACAAATGATGACATATTTATAAATGTGGATTTATTAGTTATAATAGCAATTCCATTGGGGGATATTTATTAGAAGGGGACATGAAGGCCACCTGAGTTGCTGTTCATATTTTTTATCATAGGGTAGTTACATGAGAACCTTCTTATTTTTATATTTCATCACAGTACACCTTATGATGTGTACCTGTGTTAATGTAATTTATCTTTTCATAAAATCTTTAGTTAAAAAATAAGGCTTGACCTAAATAATCTGTAAATATCTGAAAAATGATGACTAATATCATTATATTAATATTTATATTCATACCTTTTACCATGTATTTGATCCTTCAGTTTATCCTCATGGACCCTTATTCTGGCATAATCTAAGTCCCCTATAATGGTGACTTCTGTGATTTACTCTAATTTCCACCTTCCTATCACCTCAAAAACTTCTCTTTATCACCGCCATTCAGAAGGGGACCATAAAATATCCCAGACAATGGTAACTGCAAATAAAACTCTCCAATATTATGTATCAAAAATTTTCCCAGAGTAATCTCTCTAAAGATCTTAAAGCACATTATGTCATGGCCCCAGACAGAGGGCAAAGTTCTAGTCTGCACAATACTTAATAGACAGGAAGACAGAGGCAGCTTAGAGCATCCACCTCTCCAGCACTCTCCTCCTAGACACACTTACCCTGGGTGTTGAAGAATTTCTGGTCTCCATTTGACCATCAGAATAATCTTGGAAGTAAAAAGTGAGTCGTGATCAAAAAGTGAGACCTGATCAAAGGAGATAAAATTTGTTTGTACCTTATTATGAGTTTTTTATTTATTATACCTCTGCCTCTATTTCTTCAAGGAAAGTTGCAGGTATGAAATGAGATTGAAACATTGATCAAATGGGTTGATTGTTTCTGCATCTCAACTACTTTGTGCTTAATTTTACTATTGCCTCCCTTTACATAATCAATTATATAGAATGATAAAATTTATGCTCCTTGCTTAATAACCTTATATAAGATTAGGAATCACTACTAATTTTCACTTCTAGAGTTGTTCTTATATTTCAATATTATCCTCAGAATATTTGCAGCATAAATTGATTTATTCTACTGGGATCCATTTTTATTTTCCCTTGTACAAATTCAATAAATAATCAGATATATATCAACCATGTATCATTATTATTTGCTTCTTAACAATATCCAAAGTTTACATTGTTTTAGGTTTATCCATTTTATGGGTTTTTGATCATAGTATATTATATTTGACAAATATTTCTCAGAAACTCAGGGTCTGACATTCACAATTTGCAATCTTGACTGCTATTAAGTAGAGTCAAGTGGTGGCAATGACAACAAGATGTGAAACTACTTAAAACAAAAAAGGCAACTAAATAGTTGTGCATTCATTACTTCAACTATTATTAGAACATTTTCAATATTTCAATAATAACAATATGTGATTATACCAAATACCAGTGATTGTGCACTTTGGATTAATCGTATGCTTTATTAATAGGTATCAAGAAAATTCATTTAAAAAATCAATTTCCCATAGGGGGAAAAAAGGGAACTACTAACATTTATTAAGCCTATATTATGTGTTAGCTGCTTTGAAGATATAGTCTACTAAATATTCATACATTTACCTTGAAGTAGAAACTTAACACTAAAACTGCTACCCATTAGACAACAGAGGGCTGGAGTGGATGAATAACTGGTTGTGGGCTACAAGTGGCGAGGTTAATGATATTCCAAGATATTTGCCAAGTAAGATTGCAAGAAAGCAGGGGTAGCTGAGCACCAGAACTGGGGTGCATGAGCAGGTGTGTCTCTGCCCAGTGTCCAACTACACTGTGTGAGTTCACAGCCATTGCCTTGGTCCTAATCATTCTGGAAGAATACCCTAAAGAACGATTGTTGTTGTCAGGGTGCGGCGCAAAAGAAGAGTCAGACAAGTTGATGCATATGAAGAAGAGGGCTGCCGCTCACTCAGGCAAAAAACAGCCCAGAGATCACTGTGACCCTTTCTTTTATTTAGCTTAAAACAATGCATAAATTCCCCCCCCCCCAATCTTGCTCTCCCACTATGTTTCTCTTACTACAGCAAGCACACTGCTTTCTCTGGCAGTCTACCAAGGGGCATAAGTATAAACATTGTTTCTAGCCCTAAATGCCTTAGTCTATCTAATATCTCAGCTTGGTGTGTGAGAGCTCTACCTGTTCCTGTATTGCTACATAGCTTTTCTTAGGAATTTATAAAAGTAACTTCTTAGTGGTGGGTTCATCTCGCTCTGCTCCCTCCTATTGATGTCTGCAGTACGCAGAGACCTTGGAGACATTTACTAACGTGTCTCTGCCAGCAAGCATGCTTGTTGAATGCCTAACCCTTTATGCTCTGACTCTCAGCATCTTCTGCAACATCTTCCCCTTTTTTGTTTTTTGTCCAGGGTGACTGTGCCTGTCTTAGGTTGCCCTCCTCTGAAGGTCTTACCCATCTCTGGATACCAGCAAAGCTGCCATGGACAGGGGTTCGGGAGTCAAGGGTTTTAAGCAGAATCCAGTTGTTGGCATGGCTGTTTTTATGAGTCCTGTTAATGCGGAACAGCAGTGCTACGCGAATGCCTCCTTTTACAGTTAAGAGTAGCAAAGCACCAATGATCATCACACTGAAGTTACTAGAGAAGAAATGATGTAAAATGGACATTAATTTGATCCAAGTACAAACTTTTGGGCTAAGAAATTGATTAAATTGTTCAAACAACCTGGTGAGGTTTTCTAATAGATTTTTCATTTTCCTTTTTAAGACTTATTTTAAGTGTTGTTAGCCTCTAGCCCTTACTTTAGGCCCTGTCTCTTGCCCGAGAGTTTATTTTGTGCAATTACTCAATCTTCCTGACTCAACATATCTTGCTTGCACTAGCTCAATGTCTCTTGTCCGAGATGCCTCATACTATATTTATCTCTGCTTCCTTCAGGTCTGTTAATGGGGAGAGAGACCTGACTTTTCTCGCCCCGAAGGCCACCATAAAACTTTGGCAGGACATCCTGCCAGTCACCATAAAACTTTGGCAGGACATCCTGCCAGACAGAAGGGGTTTGAGGGTCTCTCCTCACTCCCAAGATCCCAGATGGACCCACAATTGAGTGGGACCACTTACTAAAAATCAAATTTTGAAGACAGAGAGTTGAACTAGAGGTAACAGTAACAATAACAGCAACAGTAATTACTACACCACATACGCTCGACTGTGCTTAGCTCCAAGAAAATGCTCCCATTATTGGGTTCAATCTAGGTTTATCTGGCTCCTTGTTTCTTCCTTCAAAGGTGAATAGCGATACTTAAATCCATAAGCCTATGAGCTCTACATTTTAGGTTTTACTGTATCTAAGGTGTTTTTTATATTTGATTTTTAACATTTTTCTTCATTTTTCTAATTATGGATGCAGCAATTTATTTTTGTGAAATTATATGCACTCTTAAATAGAAGTGCAGATAAATTTAAAATTAACCTTTACAATGGATATGGTCATGCATAATTGATAGCTATGTCATGTTATAGTATGTGATTTACATCATTGATTGACATCTGTAGTGAATTAAAATAAAATGGTTTCAATTTTCACTGTCATGATTTCTCAGCATGTCAGAACTTATTGTTAAATCCCTCAAAACAACCCTTGACTCTTTGTAAACTAAATAAACAGAATCCTTCTTCTCCCTATGTCTTACCTGAGTTCACCCCTGAAAAAGTCAAATACAAGCTTCTCATTCCCTACTCTTGTTTGACAAACTGCTAATGCTCCACTCATTTACTATTGTAAAGTCATAAACCCTAAGCCCACCATAAATTTTGCTCCCCAGCTTACCAGCTTGGTTGAGCCCCATGCTTCCAATATGTTCTCTGGGAACCCGGAGAAGCATGCCTCTCCTCTCTCTCCTAGCAACTGTGAATACTAAAATATTTTTTTTTTCATACATCTCTGGTGTCATTCATCAGTGCCACAACTGACTAGCCATATAAAGATGCCTAAAATTCAACATTTATATAAAAGAGGGGATAATAAGTCTATACTAAAATAATAACAGCGTTAGAATTATTTATAATTTCCCTACACATAATTATTCTACTTGTTTTATTTGAACCTATAATTAGCATTATAACCATTAAATATATGTTCCAGAAACTTAAATCTTTGGTCTGTTCATATGCTTCTTGAGCCCTGAATCTCAGCATTGTTGCAGTCAACACCTACTATTCATTTCATTAGACTCCCCAGGAAAACTAACAAAATGAAAATGATGGACAACCTCCAACCCAAGAAAAGGAGGGTATCTACCTCTGCAAGCAAAACATTTCCTTCCATCTTCCCCATAAGATCTAAGCCCTCTCTCAATCTGAAGCATCTTTGGCATTGCCATCCCCAAAACCTCAATGTGGAGGAATGAACAAACATGGAGGGGGATGCAACCATGAACAAAATAAACTTATTATTATTGTAATAACAGAATAACATATAAGATTGATATAAAGATAGTGGTTGCCAGAGACTCTGAGGTGAAGTGGAAGGAAAAACAATTGGAATATTTGCTATTTTTGGATGGAAAATAAGGATCAACTGCAAGGTAAACAATTGACCTTGGTTATAGCAATGCTTCAATATTTATTCATCAATTGTAACAAATGCAACATATTAATGTAAGAGTTTATTAATAGGGGAAGAGGTGGGAGAGGGAAGGAGTAGATTATATGCAAATCTCCTAAATTTGGATATAACTTTTCTGTAATCTAACACCTCTTTAAAAAGTAAAACTTATTATTAAAAACACACACACACACACACACAACTTATTCTCTTAAACAGGAAACCAGAAAAATTTCTCTTGGGGAATAATGTTAGGATGAAAGAACGTCATCGAGAGATTGGCAATTTAGGAGGCCAATGTAACATGGTATCACTTTAACTTTTGTAGATAGTGGGAAATGAGAATCTCTGGAGAAGGAAAACTGAATATAAATAGGGTAGACATGGTAAAAAATGTGTCCTGAACAACAAAAATCTTGAATTTAAATTTGCCTGGATTATAGAGCAAAGTAAACAGGATCAAATTACTTATCTCTGGCCATTTAAGAAAGTCATAGATATTTTAATGACAACAAAATTTTCAATGAATGTCATTAAAAACAGCAATAATCATAAAAATGTATTTGTGGATCCTTAGCCTGCTGTAATGTACACTAGGCATGAGTGTATTATAGTGAAAACTTCAGTTTGCCAAACACAGAGAGTCCTGGATTCATTCCCTTAAGTTCTGTTACTTTTTTTGCAGGTTTTCAAATTTTTCTTTATGCTCACACAATGTCATCTTTATATCCTTTAACTCTTCCATCATATTTTCCCTTGTTACTTTAAATTTATTAAGGAGGTTTGTGTGGACATGATTTATTAGTTTTTTAAAAAAATCCCTAGTCTTAGCTAGATTCTTGGTTTGTTACTTTGGACCATATCTCCCTGTTTTTTTTTAGTATGTGTGGTTATCATTTGGTGATACCTAGGCATCTGTTTATATTGAGGCTTTGCTCTGTTGATCTTGATTACAGGTCTCATTTCTTAGCTCTTGTTTGATTTTTAGTTTAATTTTTTTCCAAAACTTTAATTTTCCCCTGTTTAATCTGTCAAAACTAAGGCTGAGAGCCGCTAATGGAGCTCAAACAGGTTTCATGTGCATGGGAAGAATCAGAAGAGACCTCCTTCTTTTCCTTCATTTTCCCAGCTGGCCAGCAAATGGTTCCCCTTGGCAAACACTTCCATATTGATGAACCCTTCAATTTTCATTTTCTCTTCTGAACTAGTTAGTTGTGGTAGTTATTCACCAAAGAGAAACCACATTCAGCCCGCTGTCATACCTTCCCTTTTTCTAGGGAAGAATGTGTTCTTTCCTTTCTTCATTGGCTTATCAGCCACAGATTTTACCAAGGATGTTCACCTCAGTACTGGGAGATTCCCAGTATCAAGTCATGATTTTCCCTTTGACCTCTCTGTTTCTCCATTCCAATAGCTCACAGAAGATGTGTGACACATATTCCTTGCCTGAAGATGTCCCCAAAGTTGCTCCCTCAGATTACTTCTATGCCTTCTAACTTATTTTTCAAAGATCTGTAAACTGCATACTCCAAAGCCATCATTGATCATCCTCATCAGCATATCTTTCTTCCGCATTTTCTTCATTAACAAGGAGACCTTAAGTATATCATTTAAGCAATCTGTGTACCTTTCTGAACACTTGAGGAACAACTGAGTTTGTTTATAGGATTATGTTAGATAAAAGTGCTTAGACAGAATTTTTTTGGCTGATGCTTATGTAATTTCTTAAGCTGCATTTTGTCTGTTATTTTTTTTTTATTTGAAATGAAGTTTATTTTAAAAAATACCTTAAAAATCAATAAACAAAAAGACAACTACAACCCATAGCAAGAAGCAGCTGAAATTCCTGAAAAGTTTGAAGAATCTCATTACTTGAGTTATCACATTATAATATTCAAAATGTTCAGTTTAAGAAAATATGAAACATGCAAAACAAAAGAAAGTATCATCCATTCATAGGAAAGAAGAAATTATCAGAAACTGCTCATAAGAAATCATAAACATTGGACATACTAGAGATTCAGTAAACTGGAAGCTAGTTAAAATGAAATTATCCAGTCTGAGAAGCAAAAACAATAAAAAAGAATGAAGAAAAATGAACAAACATTAAGAATTATGTGGAACACCATAGTGAATATGCACATATTCAAAATGGGAATGTCAGGTGCCGAGGAGAAAGGAAAAAGGACAGAATTAACATTTGAAAAGAAATAGCTGAAAACCTCCTATATATCATGAAATACATGGATCTAACCTTCCTAGATGTTTAAAAAATTCAAAGTAGTATTAAGACAAAAGACTGAATCATTACATCTTAATATTAAACTGAAATCCAGTAACAGAAAACCATGAAAGCAGCAAGAAAAGTGATTTAGTATATACATGGTATCCTCAATAACATAAGAACTGATTTTTATCAGGAAAAAAAATGGTGGCCAGAGGACTGTGGCATGAAATGTTTAAAATACTGAAAGGAAGGAAAAACAATATCAAACCAGAATTTTATATCTGAAAAAAATCCTTCAAAAATGATGTAGAAATTAAGCCATTCCCAGGAAAAGAAAAGCTGAGAGATTCAATTAAACATGCCATAAAAGAAATGGCAAAGGGTGAACTTAGGGTGGAAATGAAAGGATACAGTACAGTAACACCAAGCCATACAAAAAATAAGACATCATAAAAAAGGTTACTGCATAGGTAAATAAAAAATCCAGTATTAATGTATTTTTGACATTTAACTCTTCTTTATTCTACATAATTAAAAGACAAATGCAGAAAATAACATTTATCAATCTACGGAAGTGAGATCACATGTATAAAGAAGTAAGTTGTGACAATATCAACATAAAGTGGAAGTGAAGAGGCTATATAGGAGCAGAATTCCTCTATGCAATTGACCCTGAGGTTTATTAATTCAAACAGAATTGTTATAAGTTGAAGATGTTAATTGTAATCACTGGGTAAACCACTAGGAGAAGAAATAAAATAGATACAGAAAAGGATATTAGAGGGTAATCAAAATATTATGCCACAAAATAAATCAATTAATCTGAAAAGAAAGTGGTTTTGGAGAAAGAGAGGGAAAAAATGACCTAAGATTTATGTATAACAAAATGGCAAAATGACAGAAATAATTCTTTCTTTATTAATAATTATTCTAAATTTACATATAGGAAACTCTCCAATTAAACAAAAGTTAAAGATTGGAAGAGTGCATAAAAAGTCTTATACAACTATAGGCTATGTACAAGAGACTCACTCTATCCAAAGTCACAAATAGTTTGAAAGTGAAAAGATAGAGATATATGTTCTATTCAAATAGTGACCCTAAAAGAGTTGGGGTTGTTATACAAATAACAGACAAAATAGATTTCAAGTGGGAAATTATTGCTTGAAACAAATAAGGACACTCTATATTGATAAAAGTGTCAATCAATTAATAAAATATAGCAATTATAAGCATATAACTCCTACCAAGAAACACAGAATATATGAAACAAAATGGACAAAATTTATTGAAGAAAGGAACAAAACTGCTATAATTAGAGACTTTAATATCCCAATTTCAATAATTTGTTGAATGAGAGATTAATAAGGAAATAGAGGACTAGAACAACAATATAAAACAACTATAACTGGACTACGTATATAAAACATTGCATACCAAAATATCAGAATACACATTCTTCTCAAGTGCACATGGAATATTTTCCATGATAAGCCATATGTTGGGAAACAAAATAAGTCTCAATAAATTTTTAAAAAATACGGGAGAATCATAGCATCTTTTCTGACAATAATGGAATTAAACTAGAAATCAATAACAGAAGGAAAGTTGAATGCAAAGATGAGTTGAGATTAAACAACGCACCCTTAAACAGCCAATTAGTCAAAGCAGAAATAACAAAGAATTTAGAAAATATGTGGACATGAATGAAAAAAAAATAACACACCATGCAAATCTTAAAGGACAAAGGAACAATACACAGCATTCAGGGAGGAGCAGGGGAAATGGCTGATCAATTATGGTAAAGAACAATAAATTACTCTCTACATTAGGTGGCTACCAGTGCCTATCTTTCATTCCCATGGTAAGCCTCCATGAGGTAAATCCCTGGGTTAGCTTGCTAATGAGATAAAGGGATAAGGAAAGCTTCTTCACCAAAAATAGGGCTGGCCATGGAACATCAGTTATCATGGCTTCTGATTAATGAATTCAGATCTCTTTGAGACTAGTTCTGAGGGCAGTTCAACACACCACAGATGAAAGTTGCAGCAGAGATTTCAGATGGTCTGATTTGAATTAGAGAGAGGCAAGATGGCATCAGTTTAGGAGGGCACTCCATGACTCACTCTCTGAGGACTGCTGATTGAGGACAGGGTCCTGCCTGGGGGTCTGTGCTGTGGGCGCATGGAGCGAGAAACTTGGGACATCTATTTGGAAGCAGCTTGATGGTGTGGATTGCTCATTAGACATTTGTGGGTTTTAACCCTGCCTGTGGAGGTTAACAGAGACGGGTGAGCCCCACCCTCAGGGAAAAAGGCTGGTTTGAGCCAAGACCCCTGCTGGCAACCCACTGAAAGGGAGCGTTCCCCGAGAGTGGGAGGGTGCTGGTGAAGGGTGGAGAGGGGTTTCCTTTCTGTGGATTTGGTTGCCTGGAACTGCTTCCAGCTTTGGGGAACAAAATAGCTGGCTTGAATCAGCACTAGGCAGAGGGGAGTGGGGAATCTGCTAAGGAAGTTGATTTACATAGCTGCCCAGGGATACTCCCCAACCCCCACCAGCAAACCGGTGAGAGGGAGCATTCTCCAAGAGAGGGAGGGTTCTGACAGAACGTGGAGAGGGGTTTCCTTTCTTTGGATTTGGCTGCCTGGAACCTGTCATAGCTTTGGGGAGCAGATAAGCCTGCTTGAAGCAGTGCCAGGTTGAGGGGAGAGGTGAATCTACTGAGGAAGCCTGATTTAGCCAGCAGTCCGGTGACACTGAGGCTTGGTTCCAGAGGGGGCGGAGTCAGCCAATTTTATCATTCTGCACAGACAAGTGTCAGAGCTTCACATCCCCTGGGGAGGCCAGGAAGTGGGAAGTGCTTGATTAGTTTCCATGAGCCTAGTTAGGGTCCCCTCAGTGAAGGGGGTG